>ML339827.1:0-15825 GCA_005239505.1 Nicotiana paniculata | reverse complement strand
AGAAGAAGAAGAAGAAGAAGAAGAAGAAGAAGAAGAAGAAGAAGAAGAAGAAGAAGAAGAAGAAGAAGAAGAAGAAGAAGAAGAAGAAGAAGAAGTTGAAGAGGGAGAGATCAGGTGATATGAACTCGAACCATGCTCTTTCGGAAAAAAAAAGGAAGAAGAGATCATTCGACTATCTACTAACCTTTTACCATAATTTTCGTCTTTCATGCTCTTCTATCTAGGGTCATATCTTTGGTAAGTTTAAATGTGTCATGTCCTGTCCTATCATCTCTTTCTAATTCTTTCTCGGTGTACCTCTACCTCTTCTTTGACCTATCACTATCAACCTCTCAGACTTCCTCAATGGGGTATCTATGCTCCTCCTCTTCACATGCCATAACTATTAGCCCCTTAACAAGGTTCCTCAGCAGATAAGGGTTGTGGAAAGGATTCATGATGGCCTTGGCACAACCTAAAATATTGGGTAATATCATGACGGGCGATTCAGCATGACTAACTATGTGAGGTTAACAAATGCACCTTGAGGAAGGCAAGGCGCATTTCACATGGACGTGTGGGTTGGCATGACAATAGCGAGGCAATGTTATGTCAAGGTAGTGCCAAGACATGGCAAGGCAAGACAAGGAAATAGTATGGTATGGGAAAGAAAAGGCAGTATCATGTGCACAAAGGCACGCAAGTGGCTGGAAAGGCATATGGGCAGCTTGGCACGACGGATGGATTCCAAATCAAGCCCCAAGACTTGGCGTATGAAAGTCTCAGGCGTAGCTGAGTAGCAGGCGCAAGTGTGCAGTGCACATGGGTCAGTTTGGTGGTTATTTTGCTGAAAAACTAACTTGTAGCCATGATTTGAACGTTTTGTAACTTGTCTTTTTGATTGGTTCAGATTTTCCCAGCAGTTGGGGCTTCTCAACTACTTTGTTTAGATGCTACCAAACGTAAATGGGCAGACTACACTAAAAAAATGTGCATACAGCCAGTCCCAAAGGTAGACTTAGTCTTGTGGCAGAATAGTTGGTGCCAAAGCGCCTAAGTGTTATTCATATGAGTAGGAAGTCTTTCTAAGGCAAGGAAATAGGGTGTTCTTTGTTCTTGGTTATAGGGTTGGCTTTGTTGTGCTCTTGTATTTACTTACTAATACAAATTAGGAAGAAATTATTGTAAATTCGTGTGTGACTTTTAGTTACTTTGTTGCCTGACGAGCGCAAAACATACACTTAATTATGCTCGATAGTCGAATATAGTAAAATAATATTGTACACAAGGATTGGAGTTAAACTATATTTTCGTAGTTTATAGCTTGATTGTTATCCAAAATGATCAACACTCAAGAATTATGTGATTAAAACTATAATTAACTAAGAGACTAAACTATTGACTATTGACAATTAACGCAAGTAGTGGGCATATGGAGATATCAATGGGAGAAAATAGGATTGATAGGATAGGTGCAAGACAATTGTTTGGGATCTAACTCTAGATAATTCACTTCTAATGTAAAGTGAGTCTCTCGAATTCACTCAATTATTTGTTTAAACATTCAGTTGAAACTCTTCTTTAGATTATGTTTCAATCTCATAATATGAACTAAATTAGGCTCGATGAAGATATGCAAGAATTCGTAATGGACTGGTCTTTAGAAAATCATTTTATTATTCTCCTAACTAGGTTAATCCACAATTCAACTAGCCTCTTTCAATTACTTAAAAGAATTAATGAATTTACCTAACAAAATACCACACAAATGTAAAGTGAGTCTCTCGAATTCACTCAATTATTTTTTCACACATTCAATTTAAACTCTTCTTTCGATTAAGTTTCAATCTCATAATGTGAACTAAAGTAAGCTCGATGAAGATATGCAAGAATTCGTAATGGATTGGTCTTTAGAAAATCTCTTTCCATTATTCCCCTATCTAGGTTAATCCACAATTCAACTAGCCTCTTTCAATTACTTAGAAGAATTAATTAATTTACCGAACAAAATACAACACAAAAATATCACAAGTTATACCTATCTCGATTACATGAACTAGTAAATATAGATGCAATAATTAAAACACCCAAAATGATTTAATACATAAACTAGAGATATAATCCACAAAAAAAATATCAATACACCAAATTCATCAAACCCTAAAGAGAACTACTTCACCGATATGGAGTAATTCATCAGTACAAAGTTTAAAGTAAAGAAAAACATAAAACAATCCAAACCCTTATCTTGAGTTGAGATTGAATGATGGATTCCTTGTGATATTGCTTCTCCGACTTCTCCTTAACCTCCTTAGGTCTCAGATGTGTCAAGTGCAAAAATACCATTTTTCCGTGTAAATATACCAAGTAGGGTCGGGCACAAGCGAAAATATCTTTTCCTACGCCGAAATAGGATATTTTTCGGAGTTGGACGTGCACGACCGTGCACCCAGAGTGTGCTTGCGCATTTGGCCGCACACTGTTCTGTCTCACATGCGCGCCTAGTGTGTGCTCACGCACCTGGGTGCCTCTGAACTTTAACGATTTCCGACATAAAATGTCATTGCTACCTTACATTGTTGCTTTTGCAATGTAAATCCAAAGCACACTTCAAAGTGCTTCTTGCCTAACTTCTCCATTATCGCTTTCATTTCCCAATTCTTTATGTTGTCTTCTAATATTAGCTTTAATCTTTTGCATGATGCATTTTTCCACTAGCTCCTCATCAATCACGTTAACTTGCAACACCATTTCATCTATTTGTTAATTTTTCCTTCTTTTTTTCTATGCATTACTCAGTTTTCGACCTCCGAATTCAATCTCAGCTTAACCCTTGGGCTTTTACTCAGACTTCAAAGCTCCAAATAACTCGAATTAGTTTCACAACATCTACATAACTCGGAATCACTCTTACAAGGCATAAAACACACAATAAGTGCAAAAAACTAACAATTAAAGTGTAGTAAATTAGAGTGCAATAAACGACTAAAACACGAGATTATAACCTACCATCAATACCCCACACTTAAACCATTGCTCGTCCTCGAGCAATCAAACTACACTTTATAAAGACATGACATTTTTAAACAACTATCCTAGCTCATCGCACCAAGAATATTTAAAATAGTTTAAGCACAATAGTGTAGCATCTTCACCTCAAGAATTGACTCACAAGTACCACGCATTATTCATAACTTACTCACTTACTCTGACACAGAGGTCAACAACATTACTTTTCCTTCATGAATCTTGTGTCCTCACCAACAATAGAGAGTAGTTCCACACATACTAAAATTTAAGAACGATCAGCAGCTCAAGATAGAAAGAATTCACTCATTCTCAGAAACAACATTCATATGCCATAGAAGATGAATCATAGGCTTGCATGCAGTGTTCTACTCTACTAATTCGAGCTCATTCAATCAAGGATCAAGTAGGACTTTAATTGGTTGTAACATAGGACGCAGGACGAGTAGGGCACATGTGGATATAAGAGTGGCTACACCTCCCTAAACACTTTTAATACATATACTTAACCATTGAACCCCACACGTATGTTAAACCACACTCCACTTTCATGTTGATATACATCAACTCCCAAATTATTTAAGCACAATTACATCAAGAGTTACCACTTATCAATGAATATTTTCTCAACACTACAACTTTTTTTTCCTTTTTTTTTTCAATTTAAGTGGCTCTTACTATTTCAAAACAGTGCACCTTCTTACTTATTTCATTAGTTCCACCCAAAATCCAAACCAACCACCCCACACTTCAATTTTTACAAAGTTCACAACGATTCAAGTGCTCAAGAGAGGTACAAGGTCCAAATAGATGGTCAATTCAAAAAAATGGGTAAGGCTTGTAATGTGGTTGCCAAAGAAACATGATTACAAGCTCAAGGGGGTTAACTGAGATACATAATAATTATGTGGGTAAAATCATATCACACAGAGAAATGCCTATATCACTTTCAAGATTGAATACAACTATTATTTTGCTTTGCAAACACACGGGGCAAGTTCTAGACATCAAATGCATTGCACAGAATAATACAAACCTCACACACACGTGGCACATAACTCACTCAAGATTGGATTTCATCAAGACACTCTAGTCAAAGCAGTTAAGCAAAGGTAAGATCATACAATTTAAGGTACTTACGCAAGAGTCAAGAGATATTGCTTCCAACTCAAATCATAGCGCAAGGTTCCCTCCTCCTAAAAAAATAAAAACTAACTACACCCAGTTCAAACAAAATCCTTGGAAAAGAACCGCGGCACAAAGAAAAACCAAGGGATAATTAATACAATACCTAACAAAAGAAAATATTTTTTTCTCTTTTTTTCTTTTGACTTTAATCCCGCAAAAAACTTGCCGATGATATCCATCGTCTGGAAAAGTCAAAAATTTTAAAACTTTTATGGCTTTTCAAAAAAAAATTCTAACTACTCAAATGCACTAAAAAGGAAAAACTAACACATATACATACAACATATCCCCCACCCCAAATTTTATGTTGCGGCATGTCCCCATGACACATAATATAAAAGTATAACGTAGTGGAAACTTCACTGAATATCTAGTCGGGGTTTGAATCACAGTCAGGCTCCATTCCACGTACCCAAATTAGTGTACACATCCATGCAGACAACTTCTTTTCATCCTTCTTAGGGTACACCCTACACTTATCTTTTTCTATCACTAGGGCCTTATCTTTTTAACTCTTCATTTTCCACTCAATACTTGCAGCTGGCTTCTCCTTTTTCACCCCTGATTCAACACTCATCTCGAACATCACAGTCTCTTCATCCACTTGAAGCATGAGTTTTCTATCATGTATATCCAATATTTCTCTACCCGTTGCTAAGAATGGTCTTCCTAGGATGAGGAGGACCTCCTTATTCTCCTTTTTTTTTTCCACTATGAAATATACAGGAAATACGAACTTATCCACCCACACAAAATCATCTTCTACTATCCCCTCGGGTATTATAGTTGTTTGGTCTGCCAGCTGCAAGGATATTGGGATCGACCTTATCTCTCCAATCACCTTCTCCAATTTCCTGTAAATAGACAACTGTCACGACCCAAAATCCCAAAGGTCGTGATGGTGCCGGACACAAGGTCAGGCAAGCCAAAACATTAATGAATTGAAATAACTCTCCAGTTTTAACATTTTCAAAATCGTTATCTATTCTTGCATTTCATAAATCAAATAAATAATTTTTTGTAAACTTAACT
Organism: Nicotiana paniculata; assembly: GCA_005239505.1. NCBI lineage: Eukaryota > Viridiplantae > Streptophyta > Magnoliopsida > Solanales > Solanaceae > Nicotiana > Nicotiana paniculata. Next base: position 10,599 of record ML339827.1, on the reverse strand, counting down.
ACGACAGCACATCAATTCAATTTAATGAAATAAATCTCAACACGTCCCCAGAACCCGGTGTCACAAGTACATGAGCAATTTCTAAGAATTTTACAAATATTACAAGGCATGTCCGGAATACAACTGGAAAAGGAAATTTAAAATGAAACATATACAGTATGAAGGTGACTCTGCCAGTTGCGGATGGCCTCCGGATGGTGCAACTCGCCTAAGTCTCCGAATCCTCCACATTGCTATGAGAGTACCTGTGCAATAAAATGCACAGCAAGTGCAGCATGAGTACAAAAAGCACGTGTACTCAGTAAGTCGCCCGCCTAACCTCAGAGAGGTAGTGACGAGAGGGAAAATTAGACTCTTACTAAGGTCCGACAATACAACATATGACAGAATATGACGAAATACGATAGACATGTAAGACAGTAAACAACGAGTACATATTAAGTACAGAAATCCAAGTAATCACTGAGAATAAACAACAATATACACTTTCCTCTTTCCCAAATACATGTCAAGCCAATACCAACAAAATAGTACCAAATAGCCATGCGCACACAAAAGTAAGACAACCGGCCGGAGTCATAAGATAGTCAGTCTCTCTATGCACTGCCGAAGGATCGATCGACCCGTCCCAAAAGTGCATCTCTCAACCTCTCCACGCATTGCCGAAGGATCGATCGGCCCATCCCAAAAGTGCGGCTCTTAATCTCTCTATGCACTGCCGAAGGATCGATCCGCCCATCCCAAAAGTGCATCTCTGAATCTCTCTGTACGCACTGCCGAAGGATCGATCGGCCCGTCCAAAAAGTGCGGCTCTCAATATAATAATCCTCTCTGTGCACTGCCGAGGGATCGACCGGCCCGTCCCAAAAGTGCACCTCTCAATATAATACGGCTAGCCTGCTCGCGAATCATACCTGCGACTCAGGTTCTCATAAGAATACATCCACAAATGCAGGGTCATCTTGCTCGCGAATCACTCAAGCGACTCAGGCACCCAAAGTTACACATATCCACATAATAAATTCGTATTTTATCAAGAAACCATTTTTCTCAGGAAAATGGTAAAGTCTTTATCAAAAGAAACATGAAAATATAGGTTCTGAAATCTTTGTTTACGAAATTCATTTGTCCCATTTAGTAACACTCCATAATACAACCCAGTCCAGATACACATATATATTCACAGCGGAAACAAATTCTCGTTTTAGAAGGTTAACAGTATAAACGCTAGATTTCTTTTACACATACAATTACGTTTTTGGTCATATTAGCAGTTTAATATTACAGGAAGGGTTACAGGTACACACATAAAGCATGCTAGTGGGTCCTAGGCTACCCGGACATGGCATAATAGTAGCTACGCACGGACTCCCGTCACCTCGTGCGTACGTATCCCCCGAAGATAATAACATGTATTGAATTATTTCACCTATGGGGACGATTCCCCCTCACGAAGTTAGAAAAGAGACTTACCTCGCTACGAAATTCCAACACCATCTTCCAATCCCTTCCGATGACCCCAACGGACGCGCAACGCTTCGAAACTACCACATAAATGACAAGGCAATGAAAAATCATCCTAATACTCACAACAAATTCAGATTACATACTTCCCCAACCCCGCTTAGAGAACTGACCAAAATGCCCTGGGGCCCACGTGCCCGAAAATCCGAAATTCTCGAAGATGCCTTCTACCCATAGCCTTACTAACTCAATTATATAATTTACTCTAATGTTCATGCTCAATTCATGGTTGAAATCCAAATTTTTCCATATTCTAGGTTTTCGACAAAGTTCTCCAATTTTCCTACCAAATTTCGTGCTTAAATCCATGCAATAACTTGTATTAATCTTAGAAATGAGTAGAATCCTCTTACCTCTGAAGCATGATGAAATCCCTCTTGAAACGCTCTCCAAATTCGTCTCAACCCAAAGAAAAATGATAGAGAAATGGCTCAAATCCTACTTTAAAACATTCTGCCCAAGCACGTTTCCGCACCTGCGGTCCAATAACCGTTCCTGCGGCTCCGCAGCTGCGGAAAATCCATCACAGGTGCGGCTCTGACTCAGCCTAGCAAAAATCCCGCTCCTGCGGTCCTCCTTCGCACCTACGATACCGCAGGTGCGATCAAACACCCGCACCTGCGGTCCCTCAGCTCCATACCCAGAATCTCGCACCTGTGGTGCCCTTAGCCGCACTTGCGGCCAAAACCTCGCAGGTGCGGTTACACCAGATGACAGCAGCATCAGCCCTTTTTCAACTCCAACCTTGATCCGTTAACCACCCGGAATCCACCCGAGCCCCCGGGACCCCGTCCAATTATATCAACCTGTTCCAACGCATGACACGGACTTGCTCGAGCCCTCAAATCACATCAAACAATGCCTAAATCACGGATCACACTCAAATCCAATTCCTTACGAACTTAGAATTTCAAACTCCTACATCTGACACCGAAACCTATCAAATCACGTCTGATTGACCTCAAATTTTACGCGCAAGCCATATTTTCAACATTACGGACCTATTCCAACTTCCGGAATCGCATTCCGACCTCGATATCAAAACTTCCACTTCCGACCGGGTTTCCCAAAAACCTTCAAATTTCTATCTTTAGCCAAATGACTCCATACGGAATCTCCATACGGAATCACTTTCGATCGCACTCCCAATTCCGGAATCACCATACAGAGCTATTCCCAGACTTGGAATCCCAAACGGACACCAACCTCACTGATATGCACTTCAACCTCAAATTCATGAAATCCGTCTAAAATGTTGAGTTCCACAATATACGCTGAAACGCTCGCGGGTTATCTAAAATCCGACCCGGACATACACCCAAGTCCGAAATACACATACGATCCTGCTGGAACCTTCAAATCCTGATTTGGAGATCGTTTACTCAAAATTCCAATCTTAGTTGATTTCTCCAACTTAAGACTTCTGAAATGAGAATTTTCTTTCCAAACCAACTTTAAACTTTTCCTAAAATTCAATTCCGACCACGCCCACGGGTCATAATACCTGAAACGGAGCTGCTCACGACTTCAACCCGATGAACGACGCGCTAGAGCACAAAACGACCGGTCGAGTCGTTACATTCTCCCCCACTTAAACCGACGTTCATCCTCGAACGTGCTAAGAACTGCTCTGGAGTTACCTAAAATCATTGTTTAACATCTCGAGCACCTGCCCGTGCTACCACCGCCCAGTCGAGCACAATAGCTTGATCAAATATGGAGATTCCTTCTTTTATCCATATAATAAGCTCAGAATTCATTCAAACACCTGAAATTTCTCTAGCCAGGCCTAGTTTCAATATATATATAAGCACTGCACTAATTAGCACATGATATACCCGATCATAACTGCATACCCCTGCCAAATCGGCACCATGCACCACACAACTCATCATCTGACCGCAACGACACTCCTAGAACCTTAATAGCCAAAATTCCACGAATCTGATGCACCCAATGAACCTCATAACATATATACATACACCCTGCTATAATGCTGACGATACCACCACAATGGAGGAAATGCAGAAATTCATACTTAGCTGCAGAGTTAACAAGTCCTTGAATACTTCATCTTGACTAGAGTCATCACTTTAGTATGAACCTGAATGATGGTATTTGTGTCTTTAATATACACTTCACATAACCTCATCACACTGATCCCTGATCCGATAATCTCGTCTCACCTAGTACGAACTACTCAAACAGCAAGTCACCCCAAACATGACTAATAGCCTCACCTGATACCGCATCGCCTAATAAGCCATAACTCGAACATGATAATAAGAAACGACTCAGAAGGGAACTATCTAACTCACGCAACTAATATGAATCCTTACCAGAAAATAGGAATTAAAACATAAGGAAATAAATATAGGAATCTTACTCATGTTGCGGCGTGCAACACGATCCAAATAACATACCCGTGGCAGCGTGCCACCCGATCCCAAATAACATAAAACTCACGTAAGGAAATATATATACGGAGTTGATTCGCTCACTATTACTACTGAATATCGATCACAAGCACGCTATGTGCATAATACCATCCTGGGGAGACTGATAAAGCCATAGGCTACAAAACTCAGGCACAACTGAGGTGCGATATATATATACATATACTCTGGATATTAAGAGCTATCATCTCACATAACATCTCCGTTACGCGGGACCTCGACATATAAGAAATTATCAAGCCATTTCACAACTTGTACTGCACAATCACCATAACACATAAATTTGACGAAGATGGAACAACGCCCGTTGTTCTAATATCTTTCCATGAAAAGATGATCTACTGAAAGGAACATGCCTGGCTCACACGAAGCCCACCACAAACATCGAGCCACCTTGCTCGCACCAAACTTAGCTATTAGCTTTTACCTGGGTCCATATTAACCCTTATCTGAACTTTCAAATCACTTCGTCTTGCTCTTCCGAGCTCATGACATCCTTATAAACATCAGACCTAAATCTCGATTCTTACTCCCAGTTACATACTGCTTACTGCACCTAACATGCCAATACGAGGTAGTGCAAGAATTTCCATCGTAATTGCTGAACCGATAATACGGTGAACACTTCATCATATAGAACCCTTTTACTTAACTCAATTCAAGTGTACCATCTCAACACATGAGTGAATTCTCATTATAACCCAATCATGCAAATCCTTAAGTAGTAGTCTATACCACCATAACCCTTCTGGGGTCCACCTACACCTGACAGGCCATAGCATTCAAATGCTCCCACACGAGATCCATTACGACGGCCGATAAGCCCCGCACACACTGGCACAAAACCACATGCATAACTAAATCACATCAAAGAAACTGATCACTGCCGCAAATGTGCCAGTTCAACCATGGCTAATCAATCTATCTTCTTTTAATCATCTTCAATTGCCTCTGGAACAATAACAACTTCCTTCAACCCATAGAAAACTCAACCCTAACTCATCCCAAGTGACCTTGATTCACGAGACTACGCTGCCAAAATCCCGCAACCCGTCTCACACCCTTCTATTAATTCTTTTCTTCAATCCAGGTTTTATCTCTCTCTCTCCTCCTATATCATCTTGTATACTGAAACATATCATAGAACTTTCTAACCGTCCTTATTTCTCTCAGAGATTACTCTGCAAAAGCTCGATTCTCGATCATACTACTGCCTGAAACCCTTAGTCGCCGCATTCTTTAACTTTTGAACTCATTAGGACTGCTATATTGAGTCACCCACACTGACTGGCCCCGAACACAATCAACCCCCCAAGGCTCTCCTAGCACGGGAACACCTTTTTCAATGAAACACGTGACTGAGTCACTATCCTTACAACTCGCCCATGCCTTAAGCATAAACCGTGAATCTTCCAAAGCCTAACCTTGATCCGACATGTCCAACTTCTGTACATATTCAACAAATCTCATGCACAATTACCGTTTTACTCCTCTTTCCTTAGCTGAAATAACTCGCCTACACACCGATAATTCGCAACCCTATGAGAAGACAACCCTACAGCCCTAGTGCAGATGGTGGGACTCCCCCACTTAGCCCGAAGCCACTCCTAGCACCACTCTATACCCTGCGGAGATCCTTCCTCCTTTGATAACACGATCTTGCTCAGCCAAACCATCCCAATCTTCCAAATTCTCTTGCTAGCACTCCCTAAATACTCGAATTCTCTAGCATCATTCATACATTCTATCTCCGACCAACTAGACACTAGGAACCCTCACAGAACCTGCCAACCCCGTCATTGCTAACCTATCCCTAGAAGAAAAACCACCTGAAGGAATCACCTGCTGACACCTCCCAACGATGCTGAAATACACGCTCTTTGTGACCTTAGTACCCCATCCTACGCCCTGCTTCATTCCAGGATCATTCCTTGCCAACCGCATTCCTCAATACTTCCTCTCAATACTCTGACCTGCGGGAAAACCTTCGCAGGTGCGAAGACACCAGAAGGGGCCTGGTTCAACAACATGCTAAGTCCCATTTTCTCTCGTTAAGCATCCGAAACCACCCTGAGGCCCCCGGTACCTCAACCAAAACCCCCAACCAACCCTAATTCCTTATTTGAACTAGGTCGAGCCTTAGGAACACGTCTCATAACATCAAAATCATCGATTAGGCATAGGTTCAAGCCTAGGAACTTAGGAAAATTCTAGAATTCACATCCGACGCCGAAACATGTCTAAACTCATCTGAATGACCTCAAATTTTTCACACACATCCCAAATGACATGACGGAACTACTACAACTTCCGAAATTCCATTCCAACCCTCGGATCAAAAACTCTCTATCGGACTAGGAACTTCAAAAATTCAAACTTCGGCATTTTAAGCCTAAATAAGCTACGGACTTCCAAAATGCATTCCGAACACGCTCCCAACCCTGAAATCACCTAATGGAGCTAACAGAACCATCAGATTTCCATTCCGAGGCCGTCTTCACACTGTTCCGACTATGGGAAACTTTCCTACACCTATGCTCTCATTTAGGGACTAAGTGTCCCAAAACTCTCCAAAACTCAAAACCGAACGTCCCAGCAATTCAATTTAGCAGAAATAGACTTGGGAAAATAGTTAATAGGGGATCGAGGCGTTAATTCTTAAGACGACCGGCCGGGTCGTCACAGGGTGTAACGACCCGGCCGGTCGTTACGAGAATTTACCCATGTTTCCCCCGTTTCAGCTTCATTTATGTGTGTGGGTCGGTTGGTTCGGGTTGAGAGTGGTCATGGTAAGTATTGAGGCAATTAGTCTCTCAAGGTAGCCTAATGGTTGAGGAAGTCAACTGAGAGTTGACTTATTGGTAAACGACCTCAGAATGCGGATTTTATGGCTCGGATAGATTCGTTAGGTGATTTAGGACTTAGGAGTGTGTTTAGAATATTTTTGTGATGTCTGGTGTAGAATTATGCTTATATTGGCGAAAGTAAGCTTTTGGCGATTTCCGGTCGGCAGTGGAAAATAGGCTATCGTGGTCGGAATGGAATTCCGGAAGTTGGAGCAGGTTCGTAATGTCATTTTGGATATGTCTTCAAAAATTTCAGGTCAATCAGAGGTGTTTTGGTTGGTTTCGGCGTATTTGGCAAAATTAGGAAGCTTCAAAGTTCATAGGCGTGAATTTGATTTAAATTTGGTGTTTTCGTGTTGTTTTTGGTGTTTCGAAGGCTCGGCTAAGTTGGAATAATGCTATGGGGTGTGTTGGTATGTCTGGTTGGGGTGCCTAGGGGGCTCGGGATTGATTTCGGATGGTTGACGGGAAGTTGGAGTGATTTTTGTAATCTGCAGGTTGCTGATTGCTGGTGTTTTTGCACTTGTGGAAAGGGAGCCGCAGGTGCGGTTCCGCAGGAGCGGACTGGGCTCTGCAGGTGCGAGTTTTGGTTGAGTGGGGAGTGGTCCGTAGGTGCGAGGAGTTTGTCACATCTGCGATGTCACTGGTGCGGAAAGAGCATCGCACCTGCGAAGCCGCAGGTGCGGAGAAATGGTCGCAGGCGCGGGATTGGCCCGTTAAGTGAGTTTTCACAGGTGCGCACCTGGGACCGCAGGTGCGGCTAATTGTCCGCAAGAGCGGAAATGACTGGGCAGAAATATTATAAAAAGGACCCTCCGCGAGAATTTCTTATTTTTCATCATTTTTGCATGCGGGAGGAGTCCATTGAAGGCGATTTAGAGAGGGAAATTCAAGATTCTTCAGCAAGGTAAGTTCTTTGGTTGCTAACATCGTTCCTATGCTATTTTGTTCGGATTAGGCTTGAAACTTTAAGGGTTTGAGTAGGAAAAGGTTGGGAAGAAGGGGGTGGAGAATTTGAAATTCTTTTGAGGTTTTGGATAGGCAATTGTGATCCGAATTTGATGATTTTGGTATGAGTAGAATCGTGGAAGGACGGGGTTTCTAATGATGTAAAAATCATCAAATTCTGAGATGTGGGTCCGGGGCTCGGGTTTGGCCGAATTTCGTGATTCTTGTATAATTTGATGATGTTAAATTGCTTTTGGCTAGATTCGGAGCAATCGGGAGCCAATTTAAGGGGAAAAAGCATAGCAGACTAGTGTTGTGTCCCGGTAGAGGTAATTAATGGTTATAAATCTTGTCCTGAGGGTGTGGAACCCTGGACTGCACTATTTTCTCACTGAATTTTGAATGGCGCACATGTCGGATGACGAGTATGTGGCGCGTACTGATTTTTGGATTGGACTAGGTCCTCTCTGCGGCGACTAATGAGTTGCATATTTTAGTCAAAACCTTATGTTAAATTATGTTCTAAAGTTTTGTGAAATAATTGGGCTATTAGTCGTGTTTGGGACCTCGTGCCGATCTGTTTAGACCCTTTGAGGGCTTTTTACTGTTGTTTTCCTCACTACATGTTGATGATTTTACTCAGCATCATTGTGCATACTGTTTTATTTGAAACTCAACCTGATTTACACTACATGAGCATTAAAATGATGTTTTCGGGTCGAGTACCCTGTTTTACTAATTTGCCCGAGGGGCTTTTCGAGTTGTTCCACCGAGTGTGGCCGAGGGCCAAGAGTGATGGTGAGGATATGATACGCCACGAGGTGGCTTGATATTAGCACTTGGGCTGAAGGAGCCCCTCCGGAGTCTGTACACACCCCAAGTGAGCGCGCCGAGTGCGAGTGACTAGTGATTGGGAGGCATGAGTGATTGTGAGTTGCTGAGTGATTGTGAGGTGATGAGGGATTGTGAGGCATGCCCGAGTGGCTGATTATGAAACATGTTTTTGCCCGAGGGGCTACTATGATTTTTTCTGCATTCATTTGCATACCAAATCCTTTGTTTTAAAATTCTTAAAAAAGCGTGCATTCTTTAAAGGACTTTTATGAAGTTGATTTTTTTAAGACATGATGATTTCGTATATCTATGTTATACCTACTGGAAAGTAAGGTTGTTTATATTGTGACTTGATGAAAATTATTTTATGTGTTTCTTGCTGCTCAGACCTGATTTATTTTCATTACTACTGAGTTGGCGTACTCCCATTACTCCCTGCACCTTGTGTGCAGATTCAAGTGTTAAGGCAGGGTGAGCTGTCTATCTTTTCCAGAGATCCTCGGAGGTTTGCAAGGTGGCTGCATGCGTCCGCAGTCCTGCTCCCTCTTTTGCTTAATATTATAGAATTTATTTCAGTTAAGTTGTATATTTATGTAGATGCTCATGACCAGTGACTCCGGGTTCTCGGGGGTTGTATTTAAATGTTCAGTATAGATTTATCTGTTTATAAATGTTTAAAGGAACTTTTATGGGTAATCGATATAGTAAAAATGTAAAAAGGAAGCTTATTATGATTCGAGTTGGGTTTTGGCTGGCCTAGTTCCATGATAGGCGCCATCACGACTAACCTGGATTTGGGATCGTGACACGGACCCGGGATTGAATTTTTTGTTGACTTTGCATATTTTTTGAAGATTCGATATTTATCATTTGGGTTTGATTCCTATGGAATTATTTAATGTTATTGAGTTGTTTTGGTTAGATGCAAGCCTTTCGGAGGTTGATTCGAGCGGGAAGGCATTGTTAGAGTATTGATTTTGCTTGTTTGAGGTAAGTTTCTTGCCTAACTTTGTTTGAGGGAAATTTTCCTTATAATTAATATTGTTTGCTACATGTGGGGGATGATTCATATATGAGGTGTCGAACGTATATATATGTTCCATGGGTGTTCATGCTCGACGTAGATTCTAGCTTACTCTACAACTTGTTTGGTTATATGTTCTACTTGATTTATGTATCATTCTATTAATTGACTGCATGAGCACTATAAACCATGCTAGAGAAATATTGAGGCTATTGGTGTCGTGCCTCAAAAATCGAGGAGCGCGACCAGCGCTCAACCGAGTAAACCCGACTGAGCAAGCCTGTTAGATTTCATTCTTCCCAAACTAATTGATGAATAAAGAGGAGATGAACTCCATTAATCAAATTCTGAAAGTATTTCATTACGACTTCCATATCATTTCCATTAACAACTTCATTCATATTAACAAAATATTACAAGTTTATGGATTTAATGAAAAATATATTTTTGCTAAATACCAACATTTCTAGTTCCACTCCCAACATCAAGCACCACCCAAAAACTCTTTACGGAGCCTCCAAGTAGAACTGAAGGGTAATAAGGAAATGCCAGCAACAAGGCTCCAGCTATACCTCAAAACATGGTAAGAAAATGAACAATAGATACATCAGGAACAAAAGGTTCAAGACCCCGAAATGAAATGGAGCTCACCAAGTCAGCTGAGAAGTGTATACTGCTATCACTGATCGATGCCGCTTGCTGCGGACCACCAGTATTAATTAAAGATACAATTCCCCCACAAAAGGGACGTTAGTGCCGTCGAATAGCACTAGTATGTATAGTTCAAAATCCTCTTTCAAAATAGAATGTCCATATAGGCAAAGACAACACATAGAAACAATAAGTCACAATCAACAATATCCAAATAACCAATTGAAATATAACGATTTTCAAAGTACGAAAATAGCACACACACACACACACACACACACACACACACACACACACATATATATATATATATATA
>ML339825.1:17802-50540 GCA_005239505.1 Nicotiana paniculata | reverse complement strand
ATTTGGAGGTTGGAGGGGGGGGGGAGGGGGTTGGGGAGACAAGAGATGCCTACAAAAATGAAATGTGTTATCTCTCATAAAATATTTTGAATTTACATCCGCAATTCATGAATTTAAAATTTTGAAAATGGTAAAAGTTATGCTAAGACTACTTGATAAAATGATGCTATCAATTATCAAAGATCTTGAAGTAAAATAGTGTTGAATAACAGAGTAATAAAAAATGAATATTAATTTCCTAATTTTTGTTGGATTGAACAAGGTTAAAGAAAAGAGAAAACATGTCTTGTTATTTCATTTTGTTTCAAGCCCAAAATGTATGACTACCATCTTCGGAGCTTTTGCATCTATATCCGATTTTGGGATCATAATTGAACTTACCCACGTAAAATTTTTTTGCAAGTCTACCCACTTTACAATCAACTTCAGACTTATCAGATTTGTAGTTAAAAATAAAATAGTTTGAACTGAAAAAATTGCACTTCAGATGCACTTAAAGCCGAATAGTCTGAAGTATAACCAATGATTTTTGCACTTATGGCCAATAAGTCTGAAGTAAAAAATTGCACTTCAAATACACTTAAGGCCAAAAGTACTGAAGCGCAATAAATATTTTCATACACCTAAGGTCAATAAGTCTGAATTGAGAAATTACACTTCGGATGCACTTAAGGCCAAATAAGTATGAAATGTAACCAACGATTTCATGCACTTAATGCCAATAAGTTTGAGGTGAAAAATTGCATTTCAGATGGACTTAAGGCCACAAGATCTGAAGTGCAACAAACGTTTTCCTATACTTAAGGCCAATAAGTCTGAAGTAAAAAATTACACTTCAGATGCACTTAAGGCCACAAGATCTGAAGTGCAACAAGCGTTTTCATATACTTAAAGGCCTGTAAGTCTGAGTAAAAAATTACACTTCAGATGCACTTAAGACCAAAAGGTCTGAAGTGCGACCAACTTTTTCATGCATTTAAGGCCGAATATGCTTGAAGTGCAAATTGCTTAGAAACAGAAATTGGTTATTAGAATTTAACAATTCAATAATACAATTTAATACCTAAATCTACTTTAAATGAGCTCAAATTTAAAACATAACCTCCAAATATCATCAAGAACAAACACCAATCATTAACTTATCAAAAAAAATAATAAATTTAACGAACCCATTTTGCAATTTAGAAAAAGAAGAAGAAGAAATCCTAAGCAATAGTAAAAAATAAATAGTCATAACGACTCACCACTGTAAAACATCATAAACTACCTTAAAATATGTTTACAAACACCATATAAAATCACTGTCACCCGAAAAAGAAGAAAGAGGAGAAAAATGCATGAAGTTGTTTAAAAAGTAGCTACTAATTAAATTTTTTTTTAAAGTAATATAGATAAAATGAGGGCGATCAAATAAGGATCATGTGCAATTTTTACATCTTCGGCCCTATAGAAAAAGCAATTGGGCCTAAATGTTTAATTGAGGCAACTCGTGTAAGAATGAATTGGGCCTAGGCCCAAAACAGAATGAGCAGCTGCAAAATACAGGTAAAAATTGCGTGGGGCACTCTATTTGGTCGTCCTCATTTAATTTATACTCATTTTTTTAAAAACTTTTAACTTGTACCCACTTTTTAAATAACTTCAGCTCCCCTTTCCCTCGCTGAGCTGAAGTTCACCAGTTAAGCTGAACTTCGCCAGTTATAAAGACAAAACTTCAGTATACATGGCTGAAGTTCCCCAATTACAAAGACAAAACTTCAGCTCCCAGTTACAAATTTCAACTCTAGAGCTGAAGTTCCTAAGTTATAAAGACAACAACTTCAACATACGGGGCTGAAGTTCCCTAGTTACAAAGACAAAACTTCAGCTCTAGAGGTTTTGTTTTTGTAAACTGGAGAACTTCAGCACTTTATGCTGAAGTTGTTGTCTTTATAACTTGGAAACTTCAGTCCCGTATGCTGAAGTTCCCTATTTACAAAAGACAAAACTTAAGCTCTAGTTCCCCCAGTTACTTCAGCCCCGTATGCTGAAGTTTTTGTCTTTGTAAATGGGAAACTTTAGCATCATATGCTGAAGTTGTTATCTTTATAACTTGAGAACTTCAACCCTGTATGCTGAAGTTCCCCATTTACAAAAGACAGAGAGCTGAAGTTCCCTAGTGTAACTGGGGGAACTTCAGCCCGTATGCTGAAGTTTTTTTTTATAACTGGGGAACTTCAGCATGAAGTTTCCCATTTACAAAGATAGAGACTTCAAGTTAGCCCCGTATGCTCAAGTTTTTATCTTTATAACTAAGGTTCCCCATTTACAAAGATAAAAACTTTATTTACTGGAGCTGAAGAGTTCGCAAGCTACTTCAGACCCATCTACTAAAATGGTGAAGTTTTGCGTGATTGACTTTGTTACTTCAGCCCCCAGCCCCCATGGTGAAGTTTTGCGTGATTGAATATAATCTTTTTTATAAAGTGGGTACAAGTTAAAACGTGACACAAAAAGTGGGTACGGGTGCAAAGTCCCCAAAATACAGTTATCTTCTTCTGCTGCACCGATCAACTCTGCGTAGCTTCAACTCGGATCAGAGCTATGGCGGCTGAAATCGTGAGGAGAAGTCTTAAAGCAACAAACTTTACCTTCCTTAAAACCCTAACCGCTTCTCAAACCCGTATTTTCAATTTCAGTAACTTAGCAACTTCAGCACAACCCGAATCATCAGATGACCCATCTTCTTCCTCCTTCACTTTTTACGGGGGAGATCCAAATTCTTCAACAAACAATGATAATATTGTCATAAAAAAGACTTCACCTTTATCATCAGCATCTGTGTCTATGCCTATGTCATTCATGACTGGATCAATTGTGGGGAAGAGGTTTTACAAGAAAGTGACAACTAGAGAAGCTGATGATGGAATTGGCTGGAGTGTTATGCTTGATTATCGTACCCTTAAAACCCCTTCTAAGCGTTCCCTCAAATGCCCAACTTTAGCTCTTGCTAAAGCTATTGCTGCTGAATGGGAATACCAGGTGCCCTATTCCTCATATCTCCCCATTTTCTCACATATGCAGTTTTGTTCATTAGCATATTTTGGAGTTCAATTTATATACAATGTCAGTGTAAAGAAAGCGATGGTCTATTGGAATGGTTGTTTTGTGCCATCAAGTCACCTTTACTTGTTGGAGCACTTAACCTGTTGTAGATAATTTTTAGGTGACCTCAGAGTGGAAACAATTCTTTATAGTGACGGTATATACAAATTAACCGGAAGTGATATGGAAATTCTTTTGTAAAATTCTCCCCCATTTTCTCACATATGCAATTTGGTTCATTAGCTTGTTTTGGAGGAGTTTAAGTTAAAGAAATTTCTATCCCATCTACCTGTTGGAGCACTTAACCAGTCCTATTTTCAAGAATAAAAATCCTATATTTAAAGAAAGTTTACCTGGAGATATCCTTTAGATGACCGCATAGTGTAAAAATTACTGTCTATAACTTAACTGGAAGTAACTGGGAAATTCTTTTGTATCTTTCTTTTTTTGTGGGGTTGATTGTTTTGTTATTCATGCATTTTTCTGTGTGTATACTCTGATACCATTTATGTTACAATGAAAATTTGATATTTCCATTTAACTTGATGTTTAAGTTGTGTGTTTTTGTCACCCTAGTCCTGAAATGTCTTTTAATTGTAGGAAGCAGATGGGATCAGACCCTTTACTATGCCACTGATGAAACTTTCATGTACTGCACTAGAAAGAGTTCCACTGACGCGTCAAAAGATTATTGATCATTTGATGAAGAAATTCCCTCAAGATTTAGTATTCTGTCGTGCTCCTGGGGATAATGATCTGACAAGCGGAGTTCGTGGTATGTTATCTTGCAAGTTGCAAAGTATAATTTTTATCTGTTTTCAGAATGTGCTCTCATTATTTGATTTTCTCTGTTCCTACATATATCTTTAGGAGCAAACTTAGGTCTGAACCTTTACTTGTCTGGTCAATTCCTAATGATCAAGATTTTGTTTCTGTAATGTGACAAATAGTAGTGGTCTGATATAATTTTAAAAAGTCCGTTGCTTCCCAGCTGTCCGCATCTTTGAAATTTAGAACAGTACATACACATATATATATATATATGATGAACAATTCAGATTTCCATATTTGTATGTCTAGATCTCATCCACCATCAGTTTTGGTATTTGCCGAAGACTTACCATGCTGCTTTTAGCTAGTTTACTTCGAGTTGGAATGAGGGAGTGTTTCTTTTTCTTTGTGTGAATTTTTCTGATTGTGCTACAACAGACTAACAGTGGCATCTAGACAAGGCTCTCTGTCTGCCTATCTTTGTCAAGAAACATCTCAGACTTCATGCATTTTGAGATTAATTGGTCAATAGTTTATTTATTTTTTTCCCATCAAGGATTTGATGTATAATATTGCAAAGTATCTTATGAGCATTTTGTGAAAACGCAATTCTGCTGCCCCGTATTAGATTTATTTCAAATTTTGGAGGACATGATAGAAATGATAACACAATGCTGATTTTTGTGCTCCGGAAATTTGTTCCTCCACTCCATTTACATGTGAACTTCCCACTGTACCTTAGAGATTGTTTTTTTTTTTTTTTGATAAAGTAAGTGGATTAAATAAAAGGCATCACGAAGATGCAGTGGGTATATAGCATTTAATCTTTCAAAAAATCTAGCTGCTTCTATACAACTGTACCTTAGAGATTCACTTAGCAGTATATTGGTGGTCCCAAAAACGACACTACTTCCTTGGTAGAAAAGGAACTATCTTCAAGGTTTGATTTCAGTCAACTGAAGAAAAACTTGTGATAGGGCAATGGATACTGGTGTGTGAGAGTTT
Source organism: Nicotiana paniculata (assembly GCA_005239505.1). Lineage (NCBI taxonomy): Eukaryota > Viridiplantae > Streptophyta > Magnoliopsida > Solanales > Solanaceae > Nicotiana > Nicotiana paniculata. Next base: position 45,680 of record ML339825.1, on the reverse strand, counting down.
TACCAAGAGGGGCTACAGGTTTGCGTGAGGAGAAACTGGTTGGACATGACATGGTTGGACTAGGGTTGTGCTACAGATGCCGTTTTGTCTTTAAAAGGATTGAGTCTCATGTGCGAAGAATGAAGACCTTATAGGATCCACTGGTCAGAGGTGTGAAAGGTGCCCAGGAAAGGGCTGTAAGGGTTTTTTTTTTCCGGGGGTGGGTGGGGGTGCGGTGCGGCACCACAATTTTCATATTGGAGGAGGGAATTGATGGTTTTGGGTTGTGACACTGGTCCCAAAACAGAGAACAAAATGAAACATCATTTGATTGCCACGTGCTCTTCAATGTTGGTAAAAGGCATGATGTATTTCAGTGTTGACGGAGCACGGGAACTAACTTCTTGGAGCACAAATATCAGCACCTGTAATTATATCTGTCTATTCCAGTCCCTTGTTGTATTTTAAAACCGTGAAGTCCCTTTTTGATTCCTGGGACGATCTTAAAAAAACTACTGTAGTATTTAGTGGACCATATCACATATTAAAGTGATCCTAGGATCTTGTAACATTGTTAGGTCCTTCTTTAGGATAAGATTAGCGCTGAACAGTTCCATCTATTTGGCTGGTTGTAAAGCACCTACAATTAATTACTTTTTGCACTGTGTATTATCACGAGATCTCGAAGAGTTGACTCCAGATTCTGAGCATAAATATGATCTTTTCTTGTAGTATGCTTACCGGCAGGCCTGCAGTTCTCTGTTTGTTTTTGCAATTCATCTGGGTTTCATAATATTAGTACTTTTCACATATTAATCTGACAATTGAAATTCACAGAGCGTCAAGTGGAGAAAATCGATCCTCTTCTTAAGTGGGTAGAGTCAGAATTTGGCTTCAAGCCAGCCGTATATACCAGTTTTTTTGGTGGAAAGCAAGATGATGGTCTTGTTAGTGCCATTGAAAGCCTTCTCAAGAAAATGGATGATTGTGAATTGGCAACAGTTGATGCAATTGCTTCTGCTGCACATTCGTTAGTCATTGCACTTGGAATTTTCCGTGGTAGATTGGGGATTGAAGAGGCTATTGAGTTGATTAGGCTCGAGGAAGATTTGCAGGTTTGTACTAGAGTCAAACTTCCTTCATTATCTTTTCTAGGACTCGTGTATCCTAAATTACATTAACCGCCAGGACTGTGGTCCATCATTTACCCAGAGTTGTTCCTCAAGTATAAGTGCTGACTTTTCTTCGGCTTCTTCCAGGTTGACAGTTGGGGTCTCGTTGAAGGCGGCCATGATGTTGATATTGCAGATTTGAAAGTTCAGATTGCTTCAGCTGCCGTGTTTCTTGGACTTACAAGGAGGGTATAGATATGGTACTCGTTTTGTGAGTTTTACCTTATCTCGTCTCTTTAGTACATTAGCTCAGTACCAATAGCATTACCTATAAACTCAAAAAGATTGAAGGAAGTGAAGTCAATATGTGAGTGAGTTGTATCAAAGTTGCTGCTTTTACAAGGACCAAAAGGTGGCCTGCTGGAAATTACCAGATTTTAATGAATAATGAGCCTAGTCTGTTTTAACTTGGACTACCCTTCAATTTTGAGAAGTTGGATTTAGCTCAGAAAGTCCCAGTCTCTCTCCCCACCCCCCCACAAAACCACCAACCCCACACCATTTTTAACTTTTTTCGAGGGGATGAGATAACCAAATGCCTATTATATTGTCATGAAGATTGAAGTAGCTGGTCCTTGTATGGATATTAATCGATTTTATGATTTCCTTTCTTTTTTATATTTGAGAAATAGATTTGAAATCCATATAGTAACTGTAACTTGTTGTTAGATAGTAGAGGTTAACAATAGGATGTCTTGCCAGATTGCTCTTGTCTAGACTATGCTGCTAATCAAGGCCCAGCTTCAAGGGCTTCATGCTCTCTAACAAAAGAATCCCAATTATCAATGAATTGGTACGGCAGACGAATGCCTTGATCTTAATATTGAAGTGAAGCCATGTCATTTAGGAAGTTACAATTTTGTGGAATTCATGAAATTTGATACTAGCATATAATGTATGCTGTAAGTAATGAGAGCAAAATTCAACGAATTCTATACAAAGGTTTTCTACATCTCTTTTATAACATATTTAAAAAGCATAAAAGAGAGCGTCAGTTACACTCGTTGACCAATATATTTCTTGCCTGTTTTTGCTGCAGTTGAGAAACTTGAGAATAGCCCTGTTTGCAAATATTAAGGCTAAGAAATAAGACCCAGATTCATTGCATGAAAATGAAATAGAACACATTGATGAAGAATTCGTAATGCAGCTAAAAGAGAAGCTCTAACTTAGCATGCTTTGAGATCTAAGGCTCCAGTCTTTTGATACTACTTGTAGTCCAAAATCACCATTTTGTTTTCTTCTTGAATTTGATAGATGCATCAATTATAAGCAGTATTTGCTTGAAGCTGTCAAACATAAGAGAAAAGTCTGGTATTAAGTGGAGAAGGGCAAAGAGGACACTATCCAACGAGTTTTGAAGCTTGCAGAAATTGTAAGGCTCTCCAAAAAAAAAAAAAGGAAGAAGAGAGAATTACCTGCAAATTCAGGGTGTCAACGCTCTTCTCGGCAGCACTGGACGCAGAGAGGTGGCTGTTTTGTGATATCACAATAGCAACAGGCTATGTCGCAGTTGTTGTTACAACCTATTAGTAGAAGGAAAATGTGGCAAGATTGTTAGTTGATTATCCACCATATGAAAGGATTAATCTCAGAAAATGGGTTGTTTTGAGTAACCTGTTACGGTGATGTATTGATATGATTCCACAGTTTTAGGATTTATTAGAAAGGGAAGACGAGTGCTTGTTCCCACTTTACTCATATTCTGAATAATCACCATATACACCAGAAAGCTAGCTACTACTAACAACTTCATTCTTTTTCTTTTTCTTCTTCTTTCAACACAACATGAACATAGCATCTGATATTGGTTCTAATTACAGCTTGGTGGGGATTATATAGGAATAGTATCTCTATATTAATATTCTAGTTTAGGAGTTGAGCAATTATCTAGGAGATCATCTGAATATTGTGCAAATATATGGATTACCTTGTGTACTAGTTTTGAGTATTCACTCGAATTTATAATCAAATCGTCACACTTCACACATGAGGAACTGCAACTTTTGGAGTGTGGTAAGCTTTTATTGATAAATATTTCACGATGAAATCATTTCCAGTTGTTCCATCAATATTTACATTTTCATTAAAAGAAATTCAGGTTTTCTATTAATAGAAAATATGTCCAAAGAATTATCTCAGCTATGGGCGGAAGTCATTACAAATAGTCCCAACTCTTACTCCATATCACTTGCTTCTATCACTGAAATGAATCTCATGCCAATATTACTTGTCTAATGTATTTGTATAGTTGGGTTTATTTATCCCCAGTGAGATCCCCCTGATACTCTTTTGCATTTTGTTAGCTCCCTAGTGTAATGGAGCTAGCAATATCCTTTTTGCTATACATCTTTTGTAACTAATCAATGAAATCAATCACTTTATAAATAGATAAAAGTATTAGAAGTTCAGATAATCAATATGTTTCAAAATTGTCTAATGATGAGATACTTCAGAATAAGATCCAACGACTGAACATCCATGAAAGTTGCATGGTTTTACCATAAAATAAGATCCTTCAGCATATGGTTTATCAAACTTCTTCCAAAAGTTGCATAGTGTTTTACCATATACACCTGGTAGAAAAGAGATTCATTCATCCCATACATAAAAGGAACACGATTTTTTTAATCAAATACTCACTCTATTTTGTTTTTTGTCTTTAGTTTAACTGTGCACGAAACATAAGAATGTAAAGAAAGTTTTTGAATCTTGTGATCTAAACTAAGGGCGTGTACAACAATACCAAAAATACTCTTTGAATTATTTGGTCTTAAACATGTCATGTCACTCCTATAAGAGTGTCATTACATGTAAAATGGAATTATTGGAATTAAAAACTTATTAAATATAGGAATATTTGTCACGATCCGAAATTCCCACCGTCGAGACCGTGATGACACCTAACATCACACTTGCCAAGCAAGCCAACGTTAGAGATTATTTAACCATTTCTTTTCATTTTTAGTAATTATCAGTAAACATGCAAAAAATAAAGCGAAATAAATGTGAAGATGTTTAGATATCAATTTCATTTACATGCTACTTCTATCCAGAATCCAGAGTCACAATTCACAAACACACGATGATTTTTCTACAATCATTTGTCTGAAAGATATTTCAACTGTTTTGGAAATAAAGAAAAAAAAAAACAGTAAGTGTAGAAGTGTAGAAAGGGATGCCAGGGACTGCGGACGCCAGCATGACTACCTTGGGTCTCCGAGCTGTATAACCTGTAGCCAACCTCTCAATCAGTCACTATCTGCTCCGAAATCTACACAGGAAGTGCAGAGTGCAGTATCAGTACAACCGACCTCATGTACTGGTAAGTGCTGAGCCTAACTTCGAGTGACGAGGCTACGACATGACACTCACAATATAAGCTGCAGACAGTGAATAATAAAACATAAAAGAAAGCAGTAGAATATGAAAGCAGTAACTTGCAGGAATAAATGCAGAACTGAAAGTGTCTTATCAGTGTCCAGCTATAACCAATCCTTAAGTGAAACACAAAACTACCAAATAACTTACACAGTCGAAGAAAATACATAAACACATAAACTATTGTAGCGTGCAACCCGATCCTACCGTACATATCAAAATCCACCCTTATTTCTTCTTAATAACATATACAATAAAATATGAATAAAATGTTGCGGAGCGCAACCTGATCCCACCATATCAAAATAAACACAATCACGATTCACCCTTATATCACCACATTCCACCCTTATTTCACCTGTTGAGGCGTGCAACCCGATCTCACTGTATAATAGCAACTCGCCCTTATTCCTCCTCAATATTCCACCCTTATTTCACATGTTGCGGCATGCAACCCGATCCCACCATATTCATATCAATTACACAGGATGTATAGAAATTCATAAAATTAACACAAGGACCTTACCTACACTTAAAATTTAGAACAAGGCAACTAGAAACCTTATAATCAATAAAACTCTACACAAATAATACTACTCAGCGAGACCAAACCAGGATATCACAAAAATACGGATAAAAACAGCTTAAGCAAATAATGGGGAACAATGAATCTACGAGATACCAAATATCTTCAACAAAGGGAGCTCAATATCTAACAGGTAGCAATTAAGACAAAGATTCCTAATCTCTCAAGTCAAGGTTAGACACAACACTTACCTCGATCCACAGGCCACTCACTGCTCAATTACCACTTTTCCTCTAGATTCGACCTCCAAACCACTCGTATCTAGCCATAATTAACTTAATAACATCAAATATTGCTAAAGAAATCAATTTCAATACATAAATTTAGGTTTCCCAAACTTTCTCCCAAAAAGTCAAAAATCGACCCCGGGACCGCTTGGTCAAAACTCGAGGTTCGGATCAAAACCCATTCACCCCTTCACCCCCGATCTCGAATATGTAATTAGTTTCAGAATTCAACCCCAAAGCGAGGTCCCCCAATTCTTCCAAAATCCCTAATTTCTCACCATGAAAGAACAAAATTTATGACTAGGAATTTAATGAGTGATGATGGAAATTGAAGGAAATGAGTTGAAGGATACAAACCAATGAATTAATGTTGAGTTTCCCCTTCAAAATCGCACCTAGGCCGAGAATTAATGTTGAGTTTCCCCTTCAAAATCGCACCTAGGCCGAGCTCTAATGGAGTGTTTGTGAAAAATGGGAAGAATCCCGTTTTTCATTCTGTATTAAGTGCTGGGTGTCAGGCCTTCTTCGCGTTCGCGAAGGGCCTGCCACGATCGGAAGTAGCGGCTCAATTAGTCTACGCGTTCGCGAGATACTCTTCGTGTTTGCGAAGTCTTATTCCCACTAGCCTACGCATTCGCGAGCCATGTGTCGCGTTCACGATGAGTATGGTCACTTCCCCTCCCCAGGTCCCATATCTTCGCGTTCGTGATAGACTGGTCGCGTTCGCGAAGGGTAATGACCCCGCTGCTCCACGTTCGTGACCTAGCCTTCGTGTTTGCGAAGAAGAATTTTCACACAGTCCAATTCACTCTTCGCATTTGCGAGAGTTCCTTCGCGAATCGAAGAAGAAAAAAACAGATGATAGCTGAAACACTAAAACCAGATTTTCTAAGTTCAAAACATCCCGTAGCCTATCTGAAACTCACCCGAGCCCTTCGGGCTCCAAACCAAACATGCACACAAGTCCGAAAATATCATACAAACTTCCTCGCATGATCAAATCTCCAAAATAACACCTAGAACTACGAATTTAGCACCAAATTGAATGGAATTTTCAAGAAAGCTTCAAAACCTCTATTTCCACAGCCGAATGTCCGAATCACGTCAAACTGACTCCATTTCTTACCAAATTTCACAAACAAATCATAAATACTATATTGAGTGTGTACCGGGATCCAAAATCAAAATATGGGTCCGGTATAGAAAATGCCAAATATTAACAGATTCTTAAAACCTTTTAATTTTCAGACTTTTATTTTTAAAAAAAAATCATATCTCGAGCTAGGAACCTCAGAATTCAATTCCGGGCATATGCTCAGGTCCCATATTTCAATGCGGATCCACTGGGACCGTCAAAATATGGGTCCAGGTTCATTTACTCAAAACGCTGACCGAAGTCAACTAAAATAAATTTTTAACGCAAAAATTATTATTTTAATCAACTTTCAACATAAAAGTTTTTCGGAAACAGGCGCGGACTGCATACGTAAGTTAAGGAGGGTAAAAATGAGATCTTTAAGGATAAAGAGCGCAAAATTGAGTTCTAAAATATAAGATGACTTTTTGGGTCATCATAATATTCTTTTTGTAATAGTCTAAAAAAAGTAACACACATAAATTGAAGCTGAGGGAGTAAAACCAGTATTCAGCCTGGTTATTTATGATAGTGTTGTCCAAGCCAACTTGAGCACACGCCGACTATTCCATAACTCCATCTACCAAGGTTTGGGCAGAGGAGAAGAAATCATCTAGTTGCAATCTATAAATCGTTTTTAATAATGATGGTGTCCAGGCCAGCTTGTGCAAAACTCAAATATTCCAACAAGAAAAGGAAACAAGTTGTCTCATCACCATAAATTTTGAGTAACTTTACCCACTAAGGCTTAGGCAGATAGGAACACACCAAGTTACAATCTTTATTAACTATAGCTATCTTTAACTTCATATTTGAGCTAAATACATCACGTCGATAGAAAGTAAAGAGGCAAACAAGAAAGAGCCTAGACATGAAGACAAAAAAGTTCAAAGGAACAAAGAATCAAAGAAATATTACCGGTTAGCGTGGAGCAGTGCAGCGGGACCGAGATAAGACTCAGGATTCCACCAGTAACTAGGGCATGATGTGCTACAACAAGTACACAGAATACACTCGTACATCCCATCCAACTTAGCCCTATCATTCTTACTCTGCGGTATTTCCTTCCCTGGGGTAGGTGGCTCCGTCTTCCTCTTTAGCCACGACTCAATAGACTTATACTGATTATAGAAATTAGTCGTATCCACAACCAGATCCTTATCACAAACATATGTGGCAACGGTGTAATCGTCGATTCAGCACCCGAATCGATCTTTGTCAAACAAACAAGTCCATTGCAACCATCAATATTCATAGCACATGACCCACAAATCCCTTCTCTACAGGATCTATGAAACAAAAGTGATGGGTCTATTTCGTTTTTGATTTTGATTGAAGCATCTGATGCAAGAATAAATGATGATGTCTTGTGGAGGTTGTACTAAGAGTTGAAGGAGTCATACGTAACCGTTATAATCGATTAAGTAGGTTAGGATATAATTTTATAAGTTATACGATTTAGTCCCTTAATAGTTTTGGATATAAGTTTATATAGTTACACTTAAGTCCAGAAGATGTAATTGTTGGGGCACTATAGGTCCCTGTCAGAATTAGTTATATTCTCTTGTCTTGTAGTGAGTAGTGGGGATTATAGGATCTTGTACTCATCTGAATGTTCATCAATCAAACCCCATTTTTTAATTTTGCCCTAATTTTCTGTCTTGCTTTACATTTATAGTCATAGCCTAGTTGTTCTCTTTTTCCTTTTCTCTTGCTTGTGCATAGGTGGTATAAGATCATTCCTTGGCCCTGTGGAGATCATGACGTCGGAGATGAAAGAGGTGATGAACATATTACAGAAAATATCACTAGACGTGTCAAACTTTGCAGCTAGACTGGAGGTTAACCATGAACAAAGCTGAAAAACTCAAGATGAAGCTTCAAACGAGCTAAGGGAAGTGTTGAATGAAGTCGTTCTTGGGGGGAAAAGACCAGAAAGAGATAAGGAGCTAACGTACAATGGAGGTGAGCTATATTCACCCAATGATAAACCCTTCGAGCTCGCAGATCTGGTGACTCCCACGACAGGAGGCAACCATTGTTGACATCCAATTTTGTCCCTCCTTTCTTCTAATTAATTTTCTTGAACTTCTAAGTTACTAATAAGCCAAGTATCTTATTTTACTACTATTTTTTATTTACAATTGTTACTACTACTATTGTTAGTATTAATATTAGTATTAGTGTTTGTATTGATATTATTACTATTATTATTATTATTATTATTATCAATACTTTTACTTTTATCGCTATTATTATTATTATTGGTATCATTATTATCATTATTTTATCACTATTACAAATAGTAGTACTATTCTTGTTGTTAATACTATTTGTAGTACTAATTCATTATACTATTACTATTGCTACTATTGTTATTGTTAATATTATTATTCTTACTAATATTAATATAAATTATTATTTTTATTATATATTACATTTGAAAGATTGATTAAGTCTAATAAAGAAGCTCGAGTAATCAAATAAAAGAAAGGAATAATCTAAATCAAGTCCAAAAATCCACTGATTTGTGCCCTTGTGAAATAGCTTATTTGAATTTAATTTTCTTGCATTTTGGCCCAGAACAGTAGCCCAATTCGGCTGGCCCAACTGACCTCTTTCCCTCAATTAACAATAAAAGCCTAAAAATAAATTAGGTCATATTGTTTCTCCTAAGAAGCAACAGCCGTACATCCCATCTTCCCCTCCCCTCTTCTCCCCCTTCCATTTTTATGCAAGGTCAAGCTTTACTTTAGCCAAGGACAAAGTTTGCCACTACCATTTTTGAGCAAAATCATTGTTTCGCTTTTGTCTTTAAGATTAAGTCAACACTAGAGGCCAAAGAACTTTAGAAATCTCTGAAAAGGCAGAAATAGCAGAGATTCAAACGGCTCTTTTCGGACGCCACACTCAACCCGTGACCTCTCTCTGCCAACAAGATTTGGAATTTCAAAAATGCAAATCAAAAACCCTAAATCAGTGCTTTTCACTTATAAATATGTCCTAAAATCTAAGTCGAAAGGGGGGTCGGAAATTTCGAAAAAAAATAATTGTATTTGCACTTTTAATTTTTGTACTCTATCTCTCACCCAATCTTCAATTCGAAATCTAGAAGAGTAGATCTGAAGCGACCTTTAACCCTTTGTTCACTGCCCCACAAAAGTTAAATTCTACTCCACTCTATCCATTTTTTTTATGTTAAAATACAGTGTTTTAGAAGTCATGTGTTATGGTATTTGTATTATATAATGTTGTAGATTTATTTCTGTTGTGAATTATAAATAGCAAAAAATAATATATATATATATTTTTTTTGTTCCTTTTCAAATAAATTTGTCTCTGTCGTAGAACCCATGTCCAAAAGTCTATCTTAAATAATCTTGATGCCGGATTGATTTTTTCAATTGTGTTGATTTGTTAGAACCCTCTTTGTCTATGAATATATATTTTCGTAAATACTAAGATGCTCATAATATTATTTTATTATATTATGTTTTCCTTTTCTCTGTTTTGACTCGATATATATATATATATATATAGACGAAAATGTGATTTGGTATTCTTGTTTTTCTAGAAGCCTCTGTTATATGACGATAATTTAGTTTGATTGGAAAATAAGAATAATGAAAAATAGCTCTAGCTTCTTATATAATAGAAACTTGATTTGTTTTCCAAAAAAGTTTAATTTTGTAATGTTATTATAGACTTAGCTTTCTTAATCGTAAAATTTAAATTATGTAACTTTGTTTAAACAAATTTACTACTTAAGAAGTTAGTCAGTTTTAAACATTTGCATAATCTCCCAAAATTCCTTTTATCATATTTCGGCAGTTTAAACACCCTATTTTCGATACCCCAACTTATCTTATGTTGCATCACATGTAGATACTAATTAAAGAAACAAAACCAACATGATTAGAGTCTTATTGCTTTTGAGAAGAAACACAACTTTTTTTGTATTGTCACCTAATGTTCGTATGACAATTATTTAGTATAAAGCTAATAGAGAAAGAACATATAAAATGATACCTAATATTATGAGCTTTGTCCTAAAGTTGCTAAGGTTATAGAATTGGAGAAACCCAAGACCAGCAGATTTTGCATTTGTACAAATGAGCCAAATCCGATTTGTCACTAGAGAAACTTGCTAACGAAATGGTAAAAAGGTGAGACAAGTATTAAAATATTAAGAACCTACTAATATTGGAGGGACAGAGTGTTTTGCCAAATTGCAATAGTATAATAGTAGACTAGAGTATAGCCGTTTGAGAGTTTTAATTTTTGCATAAGCCAAATAGTAGACTATAGGTGTGTCAAGTAGCATTTTCTTTAGAATCTCATTACAATGCCATTGTATGAAATACTGTTAAAGTTTCCAGGCATATGCGAGTTTCATGATGGGTTTAAGTCATTTATATCCTTAATGAAATGTGCATTTTATGTTTCTCTTATTTTGGTCTTCATAATAAGAATTAGTTTCATTTGTTTCTAATCCTTCTTCTTTATGTTTCCTTTTCTTTGCATGTACACTTTAGAGCAAATGGAGTCTTAATTCGAGACTCTCGCATTGGAGTCATCGCATCCCATACCATCCTTAGAATGTACTAGATAGCGAGAAAAACAAGCGAAACACTTTCTCTATCTTTCATCTTGTCTTAATTTTGTGTTTGCCGATTTACGTTTTTATGTTTCTTAATTTTTGAAATTTTTATGTTGGAGTCTATTATTAACATAGAAGAAATAGCTTAATCTTATTTAATCACTTAGTATTCTCACCCTATTTATAAGTATCATACTTATTTTATCACTAGGAATACCACGCTTATTTTCAAGGACTACTTAAAACAGTAGCTTAATAACATTTTGTTATACTAATATTTTCTTACAAGGTACTTAATTTTGGAGATAGCATTTTAAACCAGAGACGTTCTTCAAATTCTACTCTTATACTTTCTTCAACGCATATAAGTTTAGACTTCAAACTTTGTTAGCAAGAAATGGCTTCTTTGTAAAAAACTAGTTTTTTCAAAGGTAATTTGGACGTCTTTTTCCAAAACCAAAGTCAGATTCCTCTAATCAATTTTGATAGCTTTTCAATCAAATATATTTAGATATAAATATATATATTTCTTTAACTAATTAACCTAAATTTGGTCGGTTAATCGTAATTAACGGATCATATAGGGTGCCTTAATAACATTCCCTATAAGATTAGTTAGAACCCTTACACATAGTTTTAAAGGTTAAGCAGACTATATAAAATAGAGTTAACTTTAAGCACTACTTAGTTAAAATTGGTGTCCTAATTCACCGTTAAAATAATTAGGTGGCGACTCTCTTAATTAATTAAACCTTCAGAATTACCAATATGTTATACTCTAGTTTGACCCGTGTTAAAATGGGGTATAACAACCATGGTGGAGTACCTCCCATTCCTTCTAGTATTGCTTATAACACCCAGGCTTTGGGTTCTTCTCATTCCCAGGTCACTCATGCTAGCTCGAGCTCAGCAGTGACAACTTCAAGCAGCCAAACACCCCTAAATCCCAGCTCCCAAATACCTAACCCTGTCAACAGATCAATATTAACACCACAACCATCATCTCACCAGCACCAAAACCAGAACTTTGGGAGCCTGCAGTCTCCCCATTTCAGATCTAACCTATCTCAATAGCCTATTCCTTATATTCCCCAGTTACCTAGTAGACATGGCCCTCTTATACCACCTTGTAACCAGGGAATAATGATAGGCATGAACCTTGCTTATAATCCTTATCACCCACACACTCCTTTCCACCTGCTTACAACCATCAAAATACCCATGTACCCCCTCCATTATATCACCAATTCCTTTATGTACCTACCCTTATCCACTATCAGCCACACCCCACAGCCACTCATCACCAAGAACCTCAGACAAACCACAACTTTCCCTTACCAAATCCGCCTTATACCAAATTTACTAAAGTAGAGTTTCCTAAATTTAATGGAGAATATTTAAGAACATGGTTTTATAAGGTAGAACAATTTTTTACTGATGAAGAAGTTTCTATTCAGCAGAAGATGAAGCTGGTGTCACTTCACTTTGAAGGTGATGCATTACAATGGCACCTTGGGTATATGAGGAGTAAAGGGCAGATGCCATTACCTACATGGGATGAATACCTATGGGCCCTTTGTGATAGCTTTGGAGTTGAGTACTCTGACCCAATGAAAGAGATAATCAATGTTAAACACACCAGTTCTGTCAAGGAATACCAGAAGGCCTTCAATGATGTGATGACCAAGCTTAATTTATCTGTGGAATATGCAATCGGTATATTCTTGAACAACCTCAAGCCTGAGATCAGCAATGCAGTAAGAGTAGGCAACCCTGGCACCTTGCCACAAGCTTATTACTTAGCTAGGCTTCAGGAAGTAAGTTTTGCTGCACAAAGTAGAGCCATCAGGGGTACATCAGCAGGGCCCTCCATGATCAGAAACTCAATGGGACATCAATACAGCTCTGCATAGAAACCCAACAATAACACTTTCAAAAGACCACCAGTTGCCAAGTTTGAGAACAAGAGGAGGAGGTTGACACCTGCAGAAATGGATGAGAAAAGGGCTCAAGGAATCTGCTTCTTTTGTGATGAGAAATTCACCCCTGGTCACAAATGCAGGTAAAAAAAACACTTGTATTCCATGGAATTAGAAGTGTTAGATGACCAACAAGAAGGGGTAGAAATAGAAGAAGATAGGGAAGTAGTTGCAGGAGTAGAACCTGAAGAAGTGATGGAAGAGACTTTGGAGAATTGTGCCATATCTCTTCACGCCTTGAATGGAACTTTGGGCTACAAAACATTAAGACTCAGAGGATTCAATGAACAAAAACCTATTGAGGTCTTTATATATTGTGGCTCCACTCAAAATTTCATAGATGGGGTTAGGATGTGAGATATGTAAGATAATACCACAAGTGGTTCAACTAGCTGATGGAAGGGAGGTTCCTACTGAGCAGATGTTCAAAGGTTTTAGATGCTTGATGCAAGGAGCAATTTTCTAGGATGACTTCCTAGTATTTACAATTGGCAAGTGTGATTTGGTGTTAGGAATACAATGGCTATATCCCTTGGAATATGTTAAATTCAATTTCAGCAAGTTGGTAATGGAATTTGAGTATCAAGGGAAAATGTCGAGGCTCCTAGGTATACAACCAAGTTTCAAGACTGTGCAAGAAAAAACACTAGAGAAGCTAACAAGACAGGACTCTCAATTCTTTATGGTGAGAGTGAGGGGGGAAGAAGATGCTGAAAATCCAAACAATGAGAGTCAAACTGCAGAGGAGCCTGCTAAGATTAAGGTAATGTTGATAGAATATAGCAAGATCTTTGGGGAACCTACACAACTACCCCTTCTAGGGGTGTCTTTGATCATCACATCCCTCTGTTAGAAAAAAAAGCACCTGTAAACGCCAGACCTTACAAATATTCTCCTGTACAAAAGGATGTTATTGAGAAGATGATTCAGGAAATGCTGAAACAAGAAGTCATTTCAACACAGTTCAAGCCCATATGCTTCTCATGTGGTCTTAGTAGGGAAAAAGGATGGATCCTGGAGGTTATGTGTAGACTACAGGGCCTTGAACAATCTGACAATCAAAGACAAGTTCCCTATTCCCATTATTGAAGAATTACTGGATGAGTTAGGGGGATAGCAGGTTATCATCAGATAAGAATGGCTCATGCAGACATAGCCGAGACTACTTTTAAAACTCATTCTGGACATTATGAGTCTTAGTAATGCCTTTTGGGATAACTAATGCTCCCTCTAGTTTCCAAGGACTAATGAACCATGTTTCCCAACGGCAACTCAAGAAATTCATCCTTGTCTTCTTTAATGATATCCTGATTTAGAGTAAGAGCTTGGCTGACCATGTCGTGCATTTGAAAACTACCTTTGATCTACTAGTTCAACACCAGCTATTAGCAAAAAGAAGTAAGTGTGTGTTTGTAACTAGGAGAGTGGAATACTTAGGACTTGTATCTCAGCTGATGGTGTCTCAACTGATCCAAAGAATATTGAAGATGTGCAATCTTGGCCGGAGCCAAAGGCTGTGTCACACTTGAGGGGCTTCCTAGGTTTAACAGAATATTACAGAAGGTTCATCCAAAGACATGGCATTATTAGCAAACCCTTAACTGGCCTATTGAGGAAGGATGGGTTCAGATAGTCTAGAAGCTAAAGTTTGATTTGAACAGTTGAAAGAACTCTTAATCACAGCCCTAGTCCTATCCTTACCAAATTTTTCATCTACCTTTGTAGTGGAGACTGATGCGTGTGATGTAGGAATTGGGGTAGTACTCATGCAAGAGAAGCAACCCATTGCATATTTGAGGTCTGTCTAAGCAACATTTGTCACTATCCATTTATGATAAGGAATTACTAGCATTAGTAATGACCGTGAGTAATTGGTCTCAATACTTGATCATTAGACCTTTTATTGTCAAGACAGATCAAAAGGCAACCAAGTTCCTATTAGAGCAGAAATTACATACAGGGAACCATCTCAAGTGGATAACAAAATTAATGCAGTACGATTTTGAAATAGAATACAAGAAAGAAAAAGAAAATAAGGCAGTTGATGCCTTGTCCAGACTTCCATCAGTGGAACTAACAGCCATGACTCTCACAAATGTAAAAACGGAGCTACTAGATATGGTCAAGAATAGCTGGGAAGAAGACACTACTCTGAAGGAATTGATTCAAACCTTAAGGGAGAAGGGAACTGATAATAAGGGCTATGATTTTGTACATGGAAAATTAAGGGAAAATAGTAGATTGGTAATGGGCTCTAACACACAACTTAGAAAAAAGATCTTGCAACTCTGGCATATCACACCAGTAGGGGGACACTCTGGAGCTGATAACACTTATAGAAAAGTAGCTGCACTTTTCTATTGGAAGGGAATGAGAGAAGAGGTACAAAAGTTGATCAAGGGCTGTGATATATGCCAAAGACATAAATATGACAATGCACCATACCCTGGGTTACTGCAGCCACTTAAAATACTTGTAGATGCATGGTGTAGCATCAGTATGGATTTCATAGAAGGTCTACCAAAATCCAAAGGGAAATCAGTGATTTGGGTAGTGGTCGATAGGCTCATCAAGTATGCACACTTCATAGGATTGTCTCACCCTTATTCTGCCACTGATATAGCAAGACTATTTATGGATAACGTCTACAAGCTACATGAGATACCTCAAGACATTGTGAGTGATCGAGACCCAGTCTTTACAAGAAAAGTTTGGCAAGAACTATTGTCCATTATGGGAGTGACCTTGAACACTTCAACAACCTATCACCCTCAAACAGATGGACAAACAGATGTGGTGAACAAATGCCTAGAAACCTACTTGAGGTGTTTTTGTTCAGATTCACAAGCTGATTGGTACCAGTATTTGGCAGAAGCAGAATGATGGTACAACACCACCTTTCATTCATCAATACAATGCACCCCTTATGAAGCCCTTTATGGACAACCACCACATTTACATCTTCCTTATGTAGCTGGTGACTCAGAATTCCAAGAGTTTGACAGGAGTTTACTCACATGGGAATTCAAATTGCAACTGCTCAAGTATCATCTACAAAGGGCTCAACAAAGGATGGTGGAATAGGAAAATAAGCACATATCAGATAGACAGTTTCAGGCAAAGGTGTTAACCAGGCCGGGTTGATCCGTTAACAACCTGATTTAACCCGGGTCAGCCCGGTTCAGCCCGTTAATGTAGCTAAATAGGCGAGCTAGGATGGATTGGGCGGGGAGCGGGTTCTAAACGTACAGATTTTGCAAATTGGTGCATCGGACCCGCTACAACCCGCTAAGCCCTTAACGGGCTATAGCCCGATTCAGCCCGTTAACCCGCCAATTTTTTTTTTTAATTTTTCTGATTGTTGCCAATGGTCAAATTCGAAAATGACCGTTGCCCAACATCCATTTTTTGCAAAAATAGCCATTTCGGCCTACCCCTTTAAGAAAGTAGCCCCCCACCCCTAATATTTGATAAATTATAATTTTAACCTTTTAAAAACTATAAATAGCCCCTCTTCTTCTTCATTATTCCTCACAATTTATTCTCTTACTACTCTAATTCTCTCTCAATTCTCTCTTGATTTTATTGATTATTGCTCTTAAATTCTCAATTACTCATTATTTCAATTTTCATCAAATATTTAGTTTAGCCATTACAAAATTATTATTATTAAGTATTCTAATTCAAGTGAAGTGTGGTATCAAGTACCAAGTTATCAATTGAAGTTTGAGATTCTATATCAAAATTAGTGCGGCATTCGGAATCCCGGTACACTCGTTCCATCTCTTTCTCTTCTTTGGTGTACATTTATTTTATTATTAAAATTATTAATTTAAATTACATAATGGATTTACTTAGGGCGGCTAAAAAAGCTTGCACTAGTAGAGGCGGTAGTGAGAAAATTTTCAAAAGATGAAGAGGTGGTGTTGGTTCTTCTAGTAGCTTTACACATATTTCTGAAAGTTCACCCGAAAATTTAAATGTAGATTATGAGCGACTTCAAGAAAATTATGGTATAGACGATGATTTAGATGATATTTTAGATGATATTCAATCACCCGATAATCTTGAAACACCACCAGCTACACCTGGTAATGCTAGTCAAACTCAAAATATTAGAGGTGGAACAAGTAAGCCTCCCCTCCCTATTAAGAAGAATCGAAGATTAAGAAGTAAGTGTTGGAATTTTTTTGACAGACTAGAAAATGAGAAAAATTATGTAAGATGTAAATTATGTGAGGAAGTTTATAAACATGAGCCCGGTAAGAATGGGGGAACATGTCAACTTCGCAGGCACATGGAAGATGAGCACCCTCTTGATTGGGGAGTAGTTGAGGAAGGTGGGCAACAAAAACTTAACCCGAACACTGGGGGGTTAATGGGTAAATACGATATTAAGAAAGATCGGGAAGAATTAGCTAAAATGATTATTTTAGGTTGTTTACCTTTTAGTTTTGCTTCTTCACCGTATCTTGTTACTTATATTCAAAGAATTTATAACCCTTTGTTTAAAGGTATTCCTAGAAGTACTTGTAGATCTGATATCTTTAAGCTTTATGGACAATATCAGACATATATAAGTTATTTGTTCGCCAATCTTTCTTATAGAGTTTCTCTTACTTCTGATATTGGTCGTGCTATAAATGAAAATGATTATTTGACTGTTATATGCCATTGGATAGATGATAATTTTTGTATGCAAAAACATATTATTTCTTTTAAATATGATGAAGATCAAAGTCATACCGGTGCATTTATAAGTAATACTATCCATGAAGTTGCTATATTTTATAATCTTGCAGAAAAAGTTTTGTGTATGTCATTTGATAATGCTTCTAACAACAATGTTGCTATTACAATATTAAAATTGCATCTACACCCACCACTTCCTGAAATATTTCATGTTAGATGTGCATGTCATATTTATAACTTGATTGTGAAGAGTGACATTGAATTATTTAGAGATGAAATCACTTTAGTTAGGAGAGCTGTTGGTGTAATTCAAGAAAATAATAGAAGTGCTAGATTAAATGCATTTAAGGAAAAATATGTACATTTTGGACTAAAACCAAGACTCATGCCTGAAGAAATAGTTACTAGGTGGAATTACCTAGGATTTTCTACCGCTGGAGCCCCTCACAAAGGATTTACTACCGCTGGGTTTGTGGAGGAGAAACTCAAATCAATTTCCTGTTCTTTCGGCCATGGCTCGAGACGTGATAAATGTACCTATTTCAACAGTCGCATCAGAGAGCGCATTTAGCCAAGCAAGGCAGCAGCTAGGAGATACTCACAATTCATTGGGCAGCAACACTTTGGAAATTCTAGTGTGCTTGAGAGATTGGATAAGATCAGAACGGCGAAATCAAGGGTGTGACGAGGTAGATGAAGCGGAGGACCAAAAAATTGAAGATATAATGGTTTATGGTACCGATTCAACCAATGCCGGAAACCAAGAACCTCATGTTGACATGGAAGAACTTACAAAAATAATGCAAAACATGTGATGTACCATTTCTTTTTTTTTTTATAATTGTTGTAAACTTTTAATTTGCAAGTTCAAAAATTAAAAAAATTAAAAAAGAACATGCAAATTAATTTGAAGTATTATTTATTATTCAATAAAAATATCAAAGTTACTTACATATTGTGATTGCCTATTAGTCTAATTAAATAATTTTTTGTAGCCACTTATTTTCAATTTTCAATTTTAAAATTCAAATTTAAATCGTTAAACTTTAAAATTTAAACTTCAAATTTTAATTCTAAGCTTAAATTCTAAGCCTTAAAAGTTTGCAAACACTTAACTATCAATAACATTGACTAAGAAAAATATAATTTAATTAAAAATATATATATATATTAGCCCGGTCCGCCCGATCCCGTTAAGCCAGAACCCGTACGGGCC
This sequence comes from Nicotiana paniculata, assembly GCA_005239505.1. NCBI lineage: Eukaryota > Viridiplantae > Streptophyta > Magnoliopsida > Solanales > Solanaceae > Nicotiana > Nicotiana paniculata. The sequence goes on along the minus strand of ML339825.1, from coordinate 26,713 downwards.
CAATATAACCCAAAAAATCCCAGCCCGCCACCAGCCCGCTATCCCCAGCCCGTTAACAACCCGGCCCGTTACCGAACGGGCTGACGTTTTTTGTGTTCAGCCCGTCCCAGCCTGCCCGTTAAACACCTTTAGTTTCAAGAAGGAGACTGGGTATATTTGAAGATACAGCCTTATAGGCAAGTCACTATGTCGGGATCTCATTTTACCAAATTATCAGCTAAATACTACGGACCTTATCAAGTGTTGTAGAAGGTGGGACATGTTGCTTATAAACTCTCACTCCCTCCTCAACTGTTGATACATCCCATTTTTCATGTTTCTCAGTTGAAACGATGTCATGAGCTGCCAAAGACCATAACTCACCCACCAGTGCTGGAATTAGCAAGTCCTTACTGCCCTCAACCTCGGAAAATTTTGGACAGGCGTTTGATTCAAAAAGGAAGCAAAGCAGTGGCTCAAGTACTCGTCAAATGGGAGAAGTTGCCAGTTGATCTTGCAACCTGGGAAGATTACCAAGCTCTCAAGATTCATTTTCCAAAGTTTCTTCCTTGAGGACAAGGAATTTCTCAACGGGGGCAACTGATGCAAGAAGAAATCATGATGGCTTGCAGAGGTTGTACTTAGAGATGAAGGAGTCATACATAGCTGAATCGGTTAAGTAGGTTAGGATATAATTTTATAAGTTATACACTTTAGTCCCTTAATAGTTTTGGATACAAGTTTATATAGTTACACTTAAGTCCAGAAGATGTCACTGTTGGGGCACTTTAGGTCCTTATCAGAATTAGTTATATTCTCTTGTCCTGTAGTGAGTAGTGGCGATTATATAGGAGCTTGCACTCATCTGAATGTTCATCAAGCAAAATCCCATTTTTCAATTTTGCCCTAATTTTCTATCTTGCTTTACATTTGTAGTCGTAGCCTAGTTGTTCTCTTTTTCCATTTTTCTTGCTTGTGCATCAACATCTAAGACCATTGAACTGCATTCTTTGAAATTTATTTTGTATTCCTTGAGCTCGGGTTTACCTGCGTTGCCTGGACTCCATCAGTAAATTTGAAATGACTTGATGTTTGGCTGCTGCTTGGATTCTAATTGATGGTCTTTGGCCTCCGATGCGCGGGCTCGGGCGACGACTAGCTTCGCCGTCGATGATGAGTGGACCCTAAAAATCGCTCATCGGATTAAACCAGTCGCCATTGATTAGTTACCTCGGGAAACAAAAGACGCGGAGATTTGATAGATTTTTGTTATAGAGAAAGGGGAAAGAGAGAAATTTTATTCAGAAGAATATATGATTAGTGGGTTCGGGTTTTTCTCGGGTTAGTGAACGGAGATAAAATGACGGAAATGGGCATGTAATTTTATAGGTTCTTTAACCGCCATTGAGAGGGTTTTGTGGCTGGAATTGGAAATAGGTGGATGTGGTAAGGTTAGTTTGGGTATGTTCAAATTGTAGTTTGAGATTGTACTTTTTCGGTCGTTTGACAAATAAGGTTTGCCGTGGATGAATTGGGTTCTAAGTAGGACTTAGATGACGTGGCGAATTCACAATCGCTAGATAATTTCCTAGTAACGTGGTTGGCTCGTGTCGTGGATCATTTACTTTTCACTTTTCAGTAGGGGCAACGATATTGGTTTGATCAAATGAGAGATATTTGAGGACTATATGGTACTTAGGGGTCGTTTAGTAGGGTGCAAGCATAATGCTGAATAGAATATATTAGTAATGCTGATATTAGTTATGTTTGGATTAGTTATGCTGGCATTAGTTATACTGACATATTTCTTATCCATTATTTGGTTTGATGTATTAAAGCATTGCACAATTTCTAAAATAATTGTTTGTTTACAAAAATATCCTCATAACTAGTCCATCACTTTTTTTTTTTTAAAGAAACATATGTTGAGGAATATTTTTATATGAAAAAGGTTTAAAAATTATTTGATTTGTCTACCTATATTATAGCATAGTATAGAACTGAATATTTATTTATAAAAAAGAAAATATGCAAAGTATTTATTTATCTACTAGGGATATAATTTTATTTTTCACTTTCTTGGATTATTAGGCAAAGAAAGTTTGAATTAAATAAATAAAAGGAAAGTGAGTTGATTCCAAGTGCATTCCAGTACATAGTAGTAGACTACATATTTATAAATTTCAATGAAGAACTTGGAGTATAAATATAAATTGTGGGAGCAATTTCAGAATCAAACTTTACATCAAACTTGCATTAATATAATAGAATATTTTAATCAAGCATAAATTTTGAAGGGCAATTTTGTCTTTAACTAAGCTAATGCATGCATTAAATCCCATTGCATTGTTAATACCATGGTTTCCTATGCATTAGTTATGCATAGGATAATATCAAATATGTTGTATAACTAATGCATAGGTTCAAAAAAGTGTACCAAACAAGGTGTTATTAATACAAAGTTAATGCATGCATTATTTTATCTGATGCATTCCACCAACGACCCCTTCCAAAAAAAGGTTATTAGGCTAGGAAAAAATGAGAAAACTCAGAAGCCACCTGAACATTTGACGATTTGCACTTTTTTAAATCGAACTATAATACTTTATTAAGTCTAACAACACTGTATCTTAAATGATCTTTGTCTTTAATACTAGCCTTTTAAATATAAAAGAGAGCAATTGTGAGAAATANTTCCATTAAAGAGCGTTTCCACGTGGTAGAACCTCCTCAGGGAATATAAGGTTCCCCCCCCCCCTCCCTTGAGCCGTCATCCAAGTGCGAATACCTTCGTTTAAGAAAATATTTTTGGTGTAGAAAGTCTCAAATTCAGGATCTTCCGTTGCGCAAATTTCTTGAGAAATGAAGTCATAGGCACGTAGGTTCAGGGCTAGACCGACTACCAAACAGGAAGCAAACTCAAAGCGGGTCCGTCTGTCATGACTTCAAAAAAGAATAAAACTTCATGGTATACCTATGGATTGGCCAGTTCTTATTTAGAAGGCTGCAATTTCTTAACTGCCGCGGTTTCTAACTCCTGCTAATATTGTCAAAAAGGCGAAGAAATAAATTCATCATTCCACTACACTCGATTCAAGAATTCGAGACAGAAGCATCCATCAGCGCCTCGCCGGTTTCGAATTCTAACACAAAATGGCCAAAGAATCAATTAGTAATATGCCTTCTGTTTCCAAAAGACCTTATCTTCTCCTCTTAGTAAAGAGAGCCTCCATTTCGGCAACGATATTGTCATCGGAGATGAGCGGGACCATATTTCGATTGTTAATACGATATATAAGGACCACTACTACAAAGAGTAATACACCCTTGATCGTGATATATCGATTGCTTGTTGAACCCTGTGAATTACGTGAAAGTAGGATACTCCAAATTCGGGGTTCAAAGATTTTTAGAAAACGTACTTGGTGTGGGAATAAGCGCTGCAGAATAGGCAGCTATTGACTCCCTCTTGACAGCTTGCTTATGTTAGAGCTATTGTGTCACTGTCCTTCTCTACTTTCTCTGCCAATATCGAAGAGGGTAACTAACCTCTTGACTAAGGGCTTGTTTTGTTTACAGAGTGAAAAAAAGAAACTTGTCAACTAGACTTAGTGGAATGTTCAGGGGCAAACCGGTCGTTAAGATAGAGTCGGTGTCGGTAGCAGTTTTTGCTTAGCGGGATCAGGTCATCATTCGGTGACATAGTTTAGGAATGAATATCCGTAACTCCCATTCCAGTACTTAAACTGATAAAATGGAATAAACAATCAAGACCAGGCTCAAGGCTAACCTCTCCACACTCAGGGTAAGGAACGGGGGAGGAGAATGAGTAGGACTTATTCCTGAAATTAACAAATCATTAATGGGCACTTTGAAGCAAGTTGATCCTGGAAGACTAACCTCGTAGCTCACTTAGATCGATCTGTTCAAGCATTGACAAAAAAAGAGGAAAAATATTCATATTAAATAAATATGAAGTAGAAGAACTCAGATTCCAAATGAACAAATTCAAACTTGAAAAGGATCTTCCTTATTCTTGAATAATTTTTCAGGGCTTTGGCTTGTCACATGAGTCTGAATTTCATATTTCCGTATGTGAAAAGAAGTATAAATATCTTCAACAGAATTTGCTACCTAAAATCTACTTTCCATCTCTCTTTTTAGGTTGGAATAATAAAGAAAGAGAGTGCCAAGAAACAACACATACCTATTACTTTTGGAAGGTTTGGAACCCTTACTCAACATAGGGTCCAAAAACCCGACATACCCTTTTTTAGAGCGTATAAGGGGAAAAGAGCTCTTGCATCGTTAGCCGCTTTTCAGCATTTCCGCCTGAGTTATTGACCATCACTTGACCTAACATGGGAGGCCCAGCGCCGAGTGATTCTCCCCCAAAAACTCTACATTTGATGTTCCGAATACAGAAACATATGATCTAGTAAATTAGAACCCATTGTGGGGTGCAACCAGGGAACAACTATCAACTAGTTTGAAAAGTTCTTCCATTTAGTAATGAAAGTCATCCGTTGTCAACAATTATACAATATTTTCCTTATGTAACACGCTGGGATTATTTAGCTACTATGTTCACAGAAGCAATAACCATAAATGGACCCGAACATTTAGAGCTCCGATTTCTAGTCCTTTCTATTTTTTTGGTAGTTCGATCGTGGAATTTCTTTGAGAAAAACTTTAATTCTCGACAGGGAAGCCCCATAAAATTCTTCTTTATTGTGTTTCTGTCATAAAATAGCATTCTTCATTCCGTCGTCGATCTTCCAATTTCTTCCGGTATGTCGCTTCGCCAGCAGGGAGCGAATGAACAAAGTTTTCTGTGGTGATGTCAAAATTTGCACCAGACGACTCGATTGGTTGTGTCACGAAGTTGACTGACTACGCTCGAGCAGAGCTCAGACCCAGAGGTGGTGGCTGAACTCGCCGGAGAGTTCAGGAGCGAGCAAGACTATCTTGGTGAATGCAATAAGAACTGGCTACTCCCTTATTAGAGAGGGGCCTGCAAGGCTTATTTATTGAAAAGGGGGGAGTGAGGGGGGGAGGAAGAATGGAAAGTTCTCTATTTTTAATGGAACATTTTGATCCCCTTTTCCTCTCATCCTCCCCCGGTTCTGGTTCAGAAAAGGGTCAACGCACTTGTTCGCTTGATGGGTTCAGTCTTTAGTGGATTAGCATCAAGTTTTTCTTTGTTCTGTTTTTGCATTCCTGCATGACCTAAATTTTAGGTATGCCCTTTGCTTATCGAAAGAAGTCCTACTAAACTAAAGAAGAAGATGAAACATCGGGTCTTGGAGAAGAACCAAGGACAAGGTCTGGAATGACGAGAAAGTGAAAAGTGATCTGCACTATAGCTTCTCCCGTTCCATTCATGAGCAAGAAAGCAGACAAGAGAAAATCAAAAGAACGGGGATTTGAATCGCCTATTTTTTCCCCTTCTTGTTTGCAAGAAAAAAAAAGTAACTGAACTAAACAGTAAACAGGAGGCATAGAAGCAGACATAGAAAGATGCCCATCCCATTGCATTTGGATTTGGAAACGCTCGAACCGTTTGTATGGGAACCCTACCTTCTCTGATCCATTCGACACGTGCAATTTCTTTTCCGTCGATACGCCCCGCAATTCGTATTTGAATTCCTTTTGTATCTGCTTGTTTTATTAATTCAATAGCCTTTTTATTGCTTTTCGAAAAGAAACTCTATTGTTTAATTATCCATCTCTTGGAGCGAATAATTGCTTAAAATAAAGGTCGTTAAGGTCACATTGACATAGAATAATACGGATTAGCTCGCCCAATGAGAAAGGCCTTGACCCTGCCAACCAAGTATCAAAAAGAAAGAGAGAAAAATCAGATATGAATAAGGGATAGGCAAGTCCAGCTCCTCGTTCTTCGTCCATTTCCGTTCGGTGGAGAAAGAACTTCTTTTGAGTGTACGGTCAGGCTTGCTTAGGCCAAGTAAGCAACTGAAGAAATTTCGTATACATGTTTTCAGTATTAGAAAGGTCTGGGTGATTGCAGTATATTTTGGTCTGTAGTTAGCTCCACTTAAGGTAGTGAAGTGAGAAAATAGCTCAGATTCCGCATCTAAATTATTAGCTCAGCTAAGGAATCAAGCACCCAATCCGATAAGAGCATCAAATACGAATCACGTTTGAGACAGGAGAAATAACATAGTAGTAAAGAAAGCGCATGAGGAGGAGTTTGGTTTCAAACCCCGGATCGAACAGGAGGAGTACGCCATGCTAATGTGCCTTGGGGTGGAATGAGAAAAGAAAGAAGGATCAAGTCGAGTGTTGTTCGATGTAAGGCCGAGGTAGCTGTTCTAGTTCTGGACCAGAAAGTAAAGTAAGAGCTTAGGGCTTTTGAATTTGAAATGGACTTGCAACCAGGGGAGAACAGAACTCTGGGTTCCGACTTCCCCCGCCGACTGAGAGATTCGATGTCCAAATCTAAGCTAGAACGTAGTCGCTATAGCGAAACCGAGATAGTTAGCTTTCATAAAATTCTAACACTAGTAGAAATGCCTATGCTTTATTCTTCTGAAGATGGGAAAAAAGATAAAATTAAATAAACGGATTATTCATCCAAATTTCAATTTGAAACTCATGTATCACTTTGCTTACCTCCTTCGTCTTTTTCCAGGGCTTATACTTCATCAATGTCCTTACCGCGTTTCACGCTTTTCAGGGGCAGGTTCTGTAGTCAACTGCACTTGGTCACTTCCTGCTCTGTCGGGTCATTTGATCTTTTCAGTTCCACTCGGGCATACTCTTTCATAGGCTCGACACAGATTGTGATGTCGGGTCCTCTCTTATCTTCATGGATCTCAGTTGGAAACCCCCATTTTCATCAAACATCTAATGAAGTATGAGCTCGCTCCCTACCTAGCGGTACTTCCATGGCTTGCCTCTCGAGGTCCTGTTTGAAAAGTAATTGCGAGAACCTGTCTGGATTGAGTGGTCCTTTCTCGGGAAGCTACTGAGACATAGGTTTACCTCCTGGACAATTTGACATCCAACCCGTAATCACAACGACCCAATTGCAAGAGCGGAGATCTACCAACTAAGTTATATCCCCCCGAGCCAAGTGGAGCATGCATGAAGTAGTCAGATGCTTCTTCTATTCTTTTCCCTGGCGCAGCTGGGCCATCCTGGACTTGAACCAGAGACCTCGCCCGTGAAGTAAATCATCGCACCTACGGTCCAACCAATTGGGAGAGAATCAATAGATTCCTTTTCGGGAGCGATTCATCCTTCCCGAACGCAGCATACAACTCTCCGTTAGACATGAAAGCTCTATCAATAGAAAGATTCTAGCTTCTTTTTATTTAAAAGAGGAATGATTCTCTCGTCTGAGAACCGCCATTCACATACTATTCTATTTCAGTTCAGGGTTCCTCGTCTCTTTTTTTTTTAAAAAAGAATAAAAAAAGGGAGGGGGAGGGGAAGAAATGACAAGAAGATACTGGAACATAAATTTGGATGAGATGATGGAGGCAGAAGTTCATTTTGGTCATGGTACTAGGAAAACCAGATTGGAAGATGCTGGTTCGAGAGGACCTGGAAAAATGCTAGTAAGAAGGAGGCTAGTTTGCTAGGTTGTAGATCTTCTCCCTTATTTTTTATAGAGGAAACCCCTATATTAAAATAAGATCTTTCTCCACTCCGTCAAAAGCCTAATAGAGACAAGGGTATTCCCTATTATGAGCCTACTCAGATCAGAACTAAACTAGTTGATTCTCTTTGGCCGGCCGACTTGTTGCAACCTTTGCATTTCCTGTTGAGATCCCAAGTCTCCAAGTGGGCCCTCTTGGCCGCCCACGACCTTGGCTTTTTAGAGAATCCCGCTCCTATGTCGTAGGACTTTCCGCTCGGCAGTCCACCGGGTGGGGTTGTTTCTCCTTCCTGTTTCGAGTGGTCCTTGGCTCAGCATTATAGCACATAGGGCTTCAGCGTTACTACAGCACTTCGCTAACTCGAAGCGCCTCGCTATGAGAATCTAGCTTCGCTAACGCTCGGCTAAGTCTTGAACCTTCGTGCTGACCGTTCGCTTTCTCATTAGCAAAAGCGTTTCTCTTTGCCTCTTAACCTTAAGTAGAAGGACAAGAAAGAGATTATTGATTTTCTTGCTCCCGCTTCCTCATCTGCGCTCATCAAGCCAACTTTGCTCTTTGGGAGGTGAAACAACGGTTGAATTAAATAATAGATAGTAAATGGTCGGTTTAAAAATAAATGAATTGCTAGTCGTAGAATATTATTCTCGTCAGACTTAAACCTCATACTGAAATCGAGGGTTCGAAAAATTTTCTTCCCTTTAGGCGAAGTAGATGTCTTCGTCGCTGACGTTCGTCAAGCAGGCCACGTGGATTGGCCAGGGTCTTCTTCGGATAATGAGACCTCGATCCCGAAGCCTTCGAAGTATCTTTTTGATAGGTGCTCTATTTGTATGGGGAATTCGCTGCTGATAGATATCGCCCAGTGTCCCCCTCCTTCCCCCGCCATGTCTCGAAGACTGAATTTAGCTACCAACCCTAGTCAGCAAGCTGAAAAGCTTTTTCAACAACATGGAGAGCAGGCACTCTTTAACGTGGCAAAATTTAGATAAAGAAATGAAAAAATGGGGGGAGCGGGGGTCGTGGTCTATGTTGAATTTTTTTTCTTAGATAGAATGAATGGTAAATGGGTGCTTGTGTTGTGGTTTTCGTAGTTGCAAGAATTTTTTTTCGAGAAAAGGTCCCCTCCTTCAATATCATGATTGGGTCGACCAGGCCCGATCATGAGAGAATATAAAAAAAAAATTGTATTATTATACCAAATCCTTATTTTGTCCTTTATTGTATTGTCCTAAATTTTGCAATAAAAAAAGTTTTCGCGGGCGAATATTGACTCTTTCAATCCCTATTTCATTTGTAGGGTTAAC
>ML339825.1:0-17791 GCA_005239505.1 Nicotiana paniculata | reverse complement strand
CCCCCAAAAAAAAAAAAAAAAAGAACATATCAAAGTATTATGGACTTTTCTCAATCATTCCCTCTTCTTCATTCCCCCTTCTTTGTTTTGCTATATTTGATGCTTGTGTTTGTGATGAATTAACACAATTGGTTGTGAAAAATGCGCCTGTTTGACCAAGCTTTTTTTGGGTCAAGAGTAATTTTTTTTCTAAAGTTAAGACGTTTGGCCAAGCTTTTAGAAAGAAAAATATATTTTGAGTAGAAGGCAATTAAAGCACTTTCTTTCTTTTGAGTAGAAGGCAATTAAGGCAATTAAAGCATGAAAGATTAGAACTTTCTTTCTCTACTAGCAGCCAACCCTGATGAACTAAAGAGGAAAATATCATCAAAATGTACAACATACATAAGCCATATAACTGGAGCAAGTTTAAAAAGATTCTAACTGTAGAGGCACATAGGGAAAATTCTAAACAGCAGCTATTTGCTCTGAGCACAGCAGAAAAGAAGATATATCATTGAATCTAGTGACCATGTTCTATTAGAGACACCATATAAATCGACAGAGTGACTAAGGTTGTCGTTGAGCACAATTCTATAGCGTTTTTGTGAGAGGTGGTTGGCGCTTCCCCTAAATACATATTGGGGACAGTAGAGAGACTTTTAAGAAACCTTATGCAACATAAAACCAATAGACGAAAATAGAAACAGAAGCAGCAGCAGCAGCACGCAGTTTCCCACCTCTGTAACTAGACTGGCAGACTTGAACTTCAATATGATCTTAAGTCTCTTCACTCACAGCGACAGAAGCATTCTGGTTTCAGAAACAGCAAAACCATTTTTTCTGCACATAATATATGTATAAGAATCAACCACTTAATCAGCCTGCATTAATTCTATACTGCAGTTGGAGTCTGGCTATATGAACACGTTTCGTTAGAATGCTCAATAATTTGGTTATCTAACATCAGAAGTTCTTTATATTTTTTACTGACAAACGAATCTTTAACAAGATTACAAAAAATCCTATCAAACACTGAACGTGATATAAACTCTCCGACATGTATGAACCTTAATTATTTACCAGAATAGATGTTCTCTAAATCTCACAACTATTTCTACATAGACAGATAAGTCTCTAACCAAACTAACAAGACAAATACAGAACCTAATGTAAGTCAACAACAAAATTTAGCTCGACCTTAACTCCAAGTAGTTAATATTGCATAGTGATTATTTGCAGATAAATGGGGAAGTAACATTCTTGAATGCTTGTAGCACAAAAGAAGAAATATTAAGATCTAGTAGTCAGTGATCAATACCTTGGGTTCTTGCTGATAAGGATTAGATTGTCCGTAAGCATAGTCATTCCTGGGCGCTTGTGTTGGTGCCGCGGTGCCATTGGCCTTTTTGTCATCCCTAGCCTTTGCAAAAATGACGGTGAATCCATCTGCTGAGGCCGGATTGTTTACATCCCACTCCCCGAATTTCGGCAATGGCCGTCCTTTCTCTTGCTAGAAAATGGTGTCAAAACAGAGAAATGAAGACATGTAAGTTAGCCATAAGTAAATAAAGTCTTTTTCTTTATGTTCTGTTTTGTACATTTTCTCTAACTAATACATATTGGAGTGCTTATATCTCAAGTCTAACTCATGATTTTCTCTCCATCTTTCTGTTTTCTAAGAAGAATCAAACATCTTTTAACAACAATGCCTCAATTCCAAGCAAATTTTGGTCGGCCATATATATCATCACTAATACTACTGCTTCATTTAAGCTTGTCATTCTGTACTGTTAGAATTCATTAATTAACTGATTTACACTGGCAGTAAGCTTGGCGCAATCCTCCTCATTTATCCGGACTTGGAACGGGCAATGTGAGCAAGCCCTAGGTCAAGGTGAAGTAACTAACATTCAAACATCTTTGTTAAACCGATGGGAAAGAATTACCAACTAGAGGTACTCCATCTAGCCATAAAAATCAAGAAGAAAATATGGAGTAATAACTATTGGTGCATCAAATGCAGCAAAAAGGGGAGCAAACCGGAAAGTGAATTGAAAATGTTGAGGCGAATAACGTTGGTCAAAGACATGCCATCTTTAATTCAACATATACAAATACAGCCCATATACATATTACAAAAATTATAACTAGGATTGGTCTCGGAATCAAACAACTTTTCCTAACGTTTAATTCATTAAAGGAGAAATGTGGGTCGGGGTTTTGGAATTTTATAAGGTTTCAAATTCTTGAATCTCGTTATAATTTCAATTCAATAGCTAATGACAAATTCAAGAACGTTCATATTCCTATCAAAGCAAAACTCATGCAAAAGAAAAGAATAAGAACTGAAAAGATTGGAAGAGAGAGAAACTTACAGAAGTCATGAATATGAGATTTTAGGTGCTGTAATTGAACGGATGAAATGAATAAAAGAAGAAAAAAAAAAAAAAAATAGAGAGAAAGAGAATGATCAGAACGAGTCTTGTGGGAGAGGCATGAAAAGGGGTGGGCACCAATTTGCAACATTAGTTGTCGCACCCATGACTCCCCCATCTTATATTTTATAATAATATATATAGTTTCTCTAACTTAAAAAAAGTCATCCACCCTGTTACCTTCTCTTTTTCCTATTTGAAAATTGCTTTTCTTTTTTCTTTTGGTTTCCCCAAAAAAGATATATTTAGAAACCAAAAAAAAAGAATCAAAAAAAAGAGAGCACTATGTGTTTCTGGAGGCGCGTGGAAATTTTAATGGACTTTTTTTATTTTTAGTTCACGCCAGAAATTATTTATATTCAGTAGTCGAAAAAATGTATAAAATTATTTAGTTTTTATATATAACATACACAATGTATATATGTACAAACAAAAAAAAAAAAAATTTGAGAGCGGCTACACATTGTCATTTTTTTAATTTTTTAGTATCATTACGAAGTGTCAGTTTGAACCCGTAAAGTATAGGGAAACTTATATATTTGGCTGTTTGGGGGAAAATATTTACATTTGTTAGCTAATTACATATATTATATACAATATATACGTTTGCGGATTAAATTTTTGAGTGGATTACTACCTAAGTTGGTATCTGTCTGTTTAACATATCCGATCGGACTAGGTATATCCATTTACTAGTTGTTTTGAGCATGAATTAAGTTGGTCATTCTAAAAGTTTGGAATAATATGAGCTGCAAATGCCCAAATTAATATAGCCCAACTCGCCCATACATTTCACACCTATAGTAAATTTTAGCTTCGTGTAGCAAAGATATACACCTTATTTATTATAAATCAAAATTATTTTAAATATTATTTTTTATAACTACATTTTATATTTTATAGCAAAATAAGTACTTATGGTATATATTACCATTAAGGCCTGAAATAAGGCATGAAATATGCTATTTATGTTTTTCATCTCTCTTAGATAACTGGACATACCTATTTTTAAGGTGATTGTCTACTGTATTCATGAATACATGGCGCGAATACAGCTGGACTGCCCTAATTTTAGGCGCTTTTTACTGTTGTATTCATGAATAAAGCATCGCGAATACATGTGAATACATGCGTGTACAGCTGGACTGCCTTGATTTTAGGCGTTTTTTGCTACTGTATTCATGAATACATGGCACGAAGACATGTGAATACATGCGCATACAGCTGGATTACCCTGAGTTTTAGGTGCTTTTTGCTGCTTTATTCATGAATACAGTAGCGTGAATACAGCGAATACACTACCGTAACAATTGAATAGTCGCTATAGGAAGTAATCCGGGGCGAAGCTACATTCCTTCAAGGGTGGTCAACTGACCACCCTTCGCCGGAAAATTATACTCCGTATAAGGTAAAATATTACTTATTATTGATTAAAAATAGACTTTGAACATTCTTATACAGCCCAATGGCAAAGGTTTGAACATCCTTATTGAATTTCTTGACTTCGCCACTAAAAGTAATTATGTATATAGTAGTTATAGAAAATTAATAACCACTAAATCATAGTGGTTTCTTAAAATTCCTCTAGTATCATTGTGTCCTAAAATATTGTTGTTCAATATTATTCTTTACTTTCTTATGAATGCTATCTCGTTTGGAGAATTTCTAGGAAAAGCTTTTGGATGAATAATCTGAATGTTTGTGCAAAACAAAAACTTATTGGGATAGTTCTGTTTTTTTTACCTTTTCAATCTTGTGAGTTTCCTTTTTTTTCTTTTTTCTTTTTTTTTTTAATTTATGTTATCTTCTTATAAAGAAAAGGCACTTTCCAAAAATTTTTTGAGAATTTTAAGTGTTTAAGAAAGTTTCCACATATAGAAAAGTTGCACGCATGACATTCTCATCTTATATTCCTATTTGAATATAGTATATCATAAATTCAAAAAGTCATGTCCTCTCCTCTCTCGGTCCTGTTGGGTGGCAATAAGCTGCGTTTGGAAATTTTTTTGGATAAGTTTTTGGATAAATGTTGTGAAGAAATGCTTGTGCAATATTGTGAGTGTCTCCTATTATTTTTTGTATTTTTAATAAGAACAGGCACTTTCAGACATTAAAAATCTCAAAAGAAAAATCCAAATAATTTAACCGACCAGATTTTTTTGAAGACTTTTGAAGTGTTTAAGAAACTTTCCACTATTAATATGGACGTGTACAGCTCAATACGATTTTGTAATATATTTCAGAAAATGAGAAACAATTTGAAGTTATATAATGCATGAACCTTTTCCTGTCAATTGACTTGGAAAAAATTACTAATTATTTAGGTTAATATTTCAAAAGGGTGATTGTCAATGTCATATATAGCTAAAATTCAAACACTAAAAAAATTTGTGAAATAAAGAAAATGTGGTTTGAATAAGTGAGGGTCAGACTTGAGCTATAAATTACGATAGAAAGTTGACAACCAAATTTCCATCAGCTCTTCTGTATTCTTCTGCGTCTAAGGAGATTTATATCATATTATCAAAAGAATTTGAAGCAAAAATAAAGAAATTGAAAATGTCTGAAAGGGAAGATAATTCTGGGCTCCTTGATTATCTACTGGAAAAGAATGAAATCTACGATAACTTTCAAGATAATGCTGAAAATTCAAGTACTGGTTTTCTGCAAACCAAAGACTCCAAGTATGTTAATTACTCCTGTTTTCAATATTATGTTAAATCTCCTCAGTCTTGATTAACTCCCTATTCTTTAAACCAGAACCATAATTAGTTAATTTCTTTGACTGTTTAACGAAATGAACAAGAAAGTGAGGCAATACAGCTTGTTTGGATGGTTGTTACATGTTGTATTGTATCGTTAAATTCGTCTATGGAATGACTGATTTGTTGTAGTCGCGTCATTACCTTATTTTTCTCTCATCTTGTCATTTTTTATAATTAAATAATCTTATTTTATCATTTATCCTATCTTTTTATATAATTATAATATTATCCCGTACCTTACTTTTTTATAATATTACAAGTTTATTCTTTGTATTGTTGGTGTATGACATCATGAAACGACGTCAAACAATATAATTTATCCGAATATTGTATATATCAAAACGATACATACAATAGTATACGATACAATATGAAAAATTAAAATGTATGCATGTATGTATGTATTGCGTCATTCGAATTGATCTTAATTTCTTATATTAATGGCAGAGGTGAGTCTGGTGGTGCACATTGCGTCATGGGAACGGCGTGGGTTTATAGAGATGAAAACGGAAAACAGATTTTTGAAAAGCAATTAACTGAAGATGACATTACTAGTGATCACTTACAGATTCCCAAGAGAATGGCGAATTATATACAGAGTCTGGAATTACAACGCGCTGATCCTGGAGAAAAATACTGGGAAATGGATTTACAATTAGATAATTGGGGCGATCGTGAATGTCAATTCACTGGACAATGGAAGGACTTTGTCAACGAAAATAAGTTGAAAGCTAAAGATTTGGTAGTAATTGAGATTTTTAATAACAAAAAGCGACTTAAAATTGGATGCACTTCAGACCAGAAAGCTATTAACTTGAACAATCCTGTGTTTCTCAGACGTTTGTCTAGAGCTGACGTTAAAGGACTGTATGTACAAAAGTTGCGCCAACAATACTCCTATGCTGGTAATACTGGATTAATAGAGATAGAACCAGTTATTGAGATGAAATTATGTTCTGAAATTGTGTACAGATATGGTGGTAGTAATGGTGTAATGTTCATACAATTACCAAAGAAAGAAGTAGAAAAAAATTTGGGCCGCGATCTTTCTCTTCCTGCAGTTGGCGGAGAAATTACACTACCTTTATTTGATCCAGTAGGAAACAATGTGGTGGAGATGAAATTGGTGCATACTGAGAAGAATGAATATCATGTTGGAGGAGAATGGGAGGTATATGCTGCTAAATATGACTTATTAATGTCTGATACCATATTTCTTGACAAGGTAACTGTGCATCACGATCATGATCAAGAGCTGAATAATCCAAGTACTGCACAATTTTCCTATCACTATGAAATCACATACCAGAGACGACGAGGGACTAAAGATCAGAGCAGTTTGGCAGCTGCAGCTGCTACTGTACTTGATGATGCTGGCAATAATAATATAAAGGACAACGGCGTTAATTCGTGTATAATGTTGTAGCTGGTAATGTGATTAATACCAGTACCTTGATTTTTCCTGCTCACTAACAGAAGAATGTTTTGTGATACTAATACTTAGTAGTATTATGTGATCTTGTATGTCTTGCTCATGAATTTTTTTATTTTTTTTTCTGAATGTCAACTCGTGTTTATCTGTTTCAGAATTGGTCAAGATCCCAATGTAATAGCCAAATTGTTTTCATCTTTTCCTGTTACTCTCCTAAAATTTTCTTTTCTTAAACAATAAATCAGAGTATATTGTTAATGGATTAAAAGGCCAAAACAGGGTAAATGAAGTAATGCAACATGCTACAATATCAATTTTCAAATTTGAATGCCCTGTTCTCTCTCATTTTTCCCTCTCATGCCTTCCTATCGTCAAAGCTTGTACAACTTTCGTCCGTCATTTCATTATTGATTTGTTACCTTAGTCTTAAATTCTTGATTCAGTTCTAGCAACTAAAAGATNCCCCCCTCTTCTGAATACATGTCATTCTTTTTAAAAAAGAAATAATATCATATAAAATGGAACAGATGAGATATATATATCTAGAGTAAATAAGAAAAAAACATTTCAACGAATGAACGGACACAAAACCCAAAAGGTGTAAAACAGCAATCCAACATAAACTAGTGCTAGAAATCAGCAACAATTCGATAAAACTAAAGATGTAGCCTATCTAGTAGAGAAATGAAAGGAAAAGAAGGAAGACGAGGGGAAGAGCATAAAGTTGTTGAAAGAGCGCGAATGCGGCGGGAGCAGATGCAGCAGAATAATCATTGATCACATCCTGAACCAGAACCCTGACGATCATACGCTCTCCTCTCTCACAATGTCCTGCTGCTCCGCTCACGAAATAAAAATAGCCAGAACGATCCAACGTGAACATCGTGTTTCCTGTGTTGGAAAACAAATGGGGTCGTGTTGAGTTGCATTTCTTGTATTCATTCTCTGTCACTTCCATTACGGAGTCCTTCTTGTACTTGAAACCTGAATCCCAATATTTCAGTACTGCCACTTAATGAATTGTACATTTATACAACTTCTATAGTTGAGGTAAATCTTTACCCCCCTCCTTCTCAAAATACTTTGTAATAATTGTGAGATAACACGAATAAATGTAAAATAGTATAATTAATCCCTCCTAATTAATGTTTCTTTAAGGGGGTGTGTAAAAGAGATAATTTGAGACAGAGAGATTATATATACTTATGGTGTAAAAGAAATGTTCTATCATAGGTTACGTAAAGTTCAACTATAATGAAATCTATTCACTGTTCAGAGTACAAAACTTAAACCTAATTAATAACTTAAATCCTTTGTACATGTTAGTACGCTGCTATTTAATTACATGAAAGTTGTGAGTTAAACAGTACTTACGAATGGTGTCGCCGATTCTGAACCTCATATTGGAAGCCCAATTGTTGTAAAAATTGGTGTCATTTGAGGGAGGAACTGCCCAACCAGTAGTGTCAGCAACTTGAAATTCCAAGGAGGAGACATACACGACTTGATGAAGAGAAATCATCACTAAAATTGAGATGAGTAAGTTACGAGAGCATAAGAAAGCCATAATCACACAAGTTAATTATCACAGACGGTAATTAATTAAGAGCTCAGAGATGATGAGGAAATTGCTTAGAGGGAATTAAAAAGCTTTTGCAGAGTGTGATATGATAATGAGGAATTTCCAAGGAACAAAAGCTTTGTGTTTAGTAACATAGGCGAGCAGTTATTATATCAGTTAAATATATATAAACGTGGGTGGGAGTGAAAAATGGAAACGTGAAGGTGGTGGTGGCCTTAGTTGCAAATCCCAAATAGTTACCTCCATATTATCCTTAATTAACTGCTGCATAGTGACCTAACGATCAAAATTAATGTGTTCCCCTCAAGCTCACCTATGATACTGATTTGACTCTTGAGGTGGGAGCGTAACAGTTTCACTTTTCAGAAGAAGTCAAATAATTTGTTCATAAATATTGTGACCTAAACATAAAATTAACTCCGCAAGTTATATTTTCTATCATCTATTAATACAGTAAAACTAATCAACAAGAAGTAGCGGTGTAGAACAGGTAAAATTAAAATTAAAATACATATATTTAAACATAATTAAATGATAAATATATGTATATAAAAGACATATGTCTTACATTACATTGATTAGTTTGTTATAAATACACGACGCAACATAATGAGAACATTGAAGAACGAGTATGGAGAAAATTAATAGTGTTTGGCCAAAAAATATAAACTTTCGGTCAAAACTATTAAATTTTATGTAATGAAGGGTTAAACTTCGTTAATGATAATATCTCTAGATATAGAACTTGATAACATGAATAACATAAGATAAATTCAGTGGGAGATTGAAAGTAATGCACATTTAATATTCCAAAAGATGTGAGCAATAATGGAGGAATTACTAGCAATAAATGGCATTTATGTAAATAAAGAGAATGATTCACCCAATAATGAATGAGATAGATAATCATTCCTTCTAACAATGATAAATCAGAGACAAATCCTAGAATGTTGGAACTATATATTCTCGGATCTGATGAAAAAGTGTGGAATAATGTGTGTGAGAATATTGATGAAAAGGTAAAGTTTGTATCTTTGCTAGGGAGAGAGAATCTTCTTTTCAAGAAGTATTCGTGTCATGTGAATATTACATACCTTACACTACTGTCTCTTTTTCTATTTATATGAGACATGTCCTTAACAAACCCTAATAGTACAAGTGCAGAGAATATTCAATATTCTCTTTAATATCCTATTACAAAAACTAACTGTATTGTTCTATTCTTGGTGCTCGACCTCGGTTGCTGTTGACAGCCCGACCGCGAATCTCACTGCTTCCTGGTCGACCTTGACTGACCCTTTCCTTAATGCTGATTTACGCTAAATTTCCTTAGGGCAAATTTTGGCCTATACAGTTAGTCCCTCCACTTATTGAAGTTGACCCCGGATGCCCTTGATAAGCGGACCCTGTTTGCGTGGTCGGGAAATTTGGACGAACAAGTCAATTAGTGGCATTTGGGACGAGGTGACAACGTGACCTATCCTGAGCCGCAACCTTTGGGGTCACATCGATTCAGAATGATGTCATGACATCATGCATCATTATGGCGTGTTTTCTCGATGCCTTGCATTATTTTCTATGCCTCTGCCATTTCGATACTTGCGCTGCGTAATGACGGTTTGATTTCTCGATCCTGATGCTTGAACTCTTATAAATAGGGATATGAAACCATTCGTTTATGTTTTGCACTCTTAATATCGAACCTTTGTGTCTTCTTCTCCATTCTTCATATAGAGTTCTTGTCTTCTCTTTGCTTAGCTATTGTGTATCTGTTTTCCCTGATTCTGGTGATACCAGCTTCACACAACCCTTCTGAACTTACGTCATCCTCTCTAAAAGAAATGGTTAACGTATTCTCTTGTTCTGGCATGGCAATTGACCCTATGCCTTTGGCGGTGTGTATGCCTCCTCATGATGATAGTGTTTCTATTGCCATTAATGACGAGAATTTTCCTATGGTGGAGGAGATAATCCCCCGTAATGAAAAAGTTAGGTCCGACTTCTCGAAGGCACCTGAGGACGACCCTGAGATCTCGGAGTCGGCGATGAAAGAGGCCGATCTCGCTAAGCTTAGGGCAAAGTTTAGAATTCCTGCCCATATCGATCTGATCCCAGTAGAGCACGATGTGGTACAAATACACCGCCCTGAGTATTGCGCTTTCATGCGTACCCTTTCTAAGTTGGCTATTCCTTTCCTATTCTCCCATTGGCAGAGCAATTCTGCCGCTATTACGGTGTTTGCCGGGCCGACTTTTTCCATACATCTAAAACCTTATTCGCATACTTACGAAATATGCGGTGTTGGCCAGGGTCGGCGTATCACTTCGCCACCTGATACATCTCTTCGCCCCTAGTTTCTATAGGGGGACGGTGTTGCACCTTCGCAGCCGAGGAAGTAAATGTTTGGTAGTGAAGATGGACGATAAGGCAAATCGTCAGTTTTGGCTCAACTACTTTTTCGTTAAAACCAAGGACGTGGTGGCCAACGCGAGCAGATTCCCTGAGGCTTGGAATTATGCCCGTAAGTATTTCTTTTTTCCTTATTAATCATTTGATTTGTCAGTTTTAGTCGTGTTTTGACATTTTATTCCTTGTCAAAGCATGTTTATGACCTCCTGTCTTAGCACGATGCAATTCTCGATTTTGTGCCCTCGTTCTTAGTGGAACTCGCAAAGGGCATCTGACTTCCTGGTGCTTGGATCAGACCTCATCTTTTGTGTCCACTTTACCTTCGGTCTGAGCTTCTCCAATGCATAGACTATTTTTTAAGGTGACACGCAAAAATTGTGAGCTATATACAAAGGGGCCATACCTCTCTCGTTCTGGTGAGTCCCTGTCCTTGGCCTGGGTGGGCCCTCTTCGTGGCGGGAGGGGGCAATGGCGCATCTGACATATGACAGATACCGTTCTCGGTTGGATCGTGGAGCTACGAGGTCCCTCCTGATATCATTTCTTCGATCTTTCCTAGATTCGTCTTGTACCGAGGTTAATCGATGAGTTGGCCCATTGAGGTCGTCCTCATAAGCCGACTTAATAAATTTCTTGTCACCCTTGAACATTTCTGCTTAGACCATTCTGGGAAGCTGTGATGGCCATTCCTTTCGATAAATTTGGTAAGCTCATTCTTACTCGGTTGAATCGGGGTTGCTCAACATATCGACCACTATCTCTCTTTCGCAAGAGCTTCTGGGCACCCTGTATCTTGTCGACTCTTTCTCCGTGTTCTCTCATTTGGTCCCGAAGTGTTTTATTCTCGTTCTCCATTTCCTCCCTCTTTCTCAAAATGGTTGTGAGAGTGTTGTCACCTGCACTATTAACGATGTTGTGAGTAATACCTGTCATCGGAGGAAGGAACGGGCCATGCTGCTCGCTCGATGTTGGTGTAACGCAAGTCCTTCCATTTTCTACAGTTGTATCCTGAGCGGGTTTGTGGAGGATGCTGGTTAGCGTGTCAGTTAGCCAAGTCTCGAGGAGCTTTTTTACTACTGTGGTGTCTCTTCCATCACGGACGTAGAAGCTCCTTTACCGCGAGACGTCGCGATGCTGCCGTGAGGAGAAGGTGATCTGCCTCGCCTGGGAGAGGCGTTAGGCGTTGTATCCTCAACTTCTGTTTCAGAAATCTCATTGATGGTGTTCAAGAGGTTGGTTGTGAGGTCGCCCATTTCTTCTCGGTTACCTGCCATATCAGATCTGTGCGTACAAGGAAAGGGAGTTTTGTTCTCGGATTTTTGTTAGCAATCCGTGCTAGTTGTATATCTAGAGGAAACTAAAATATTAATTCGGAAATCTCCGCAGACGGTGCCAAATTGTTTGGCCAAAAAAATATAAACTTTTGGTTACACTATTAAATTTTATGTAATGAGGGGTTAAACTTAGTTAATGATAATATCATTGGATATAGAACTTGATAGCATGGATAACACAAGATAAAGTCAGTGGGAGATTGAAAGTGTGCACATTTAATATTCCAAATGATGTGAGCAATAATGGAGGAATTACTAGCAATAAATAATAATAAATGATATTTATATAAATAAGAAAAATGATTCACCCAATAATGAATGATATAAATGATTATTCCTCCTGACAATGATAAATGACAGAAAAATCCTAGAATATTGGAACTATTCTCGAATCTGATGAAAAAGTGTATAATAATGTGTGTGACAATATTGATGAAAAGGTAAAGTTTGTATCTTTGCTAGGGAGAGAGAATATTTTTTTCAAGAAATGTTCTTGTCAAGTGAGTATTACATGCCTTACACTATTGTTTCTTTTTCTATTTATTTGAGACATGTCCCTAAAAAATCCTAATAATACAAGTGTAGAGAATATTCAATAGAATATTATTTTTAATATCCTATTAAAAACTAGCCGTTATTGTTCTATCTTTGGTCGTTGTTGAAAGCCCGACCGTGAATCTCACTACTTCCTGGTTGACCTCGACTGACCATTTCTTTAATGCCGCTTTTACGCTAAATTTTCTTAGGGCAAATTTTGGCCTATACAAAATAGTATGGGTAATAATATAATGAATCATCTCTATACTACGTGCTAACTGTATGGAAAAATTTAAATGGCATAAAAGAAAAGGAAAAAGTGATGACTTCGTGGGCGTTTGGACATAAAAACTGTAAATTATCAAAAAAAGTGGGAAAAAAAGTCAAGTGAAAATGATATTTGAAATTTAGAGTTGTGTTTGGACATGAATACAATTTTGGGTTGTTTTTGAATTTTGTGAGTGCTCTGAAGTGAATTTAAAAAACAGTTTTTTATAGTTTTTAAAAAATTTCGAAAATTTTCAAAATGCATCTTCAAGTAATAATTGAAATTTTACTGCCAAACAATGATTACGAAAAATTAGTAAAAAAATGCAATTTTTTATGGCCAAACGGTCCCTTCGTATTCTTGGAATCCGACTTCTCTCCATTCCTTTTTTCTCCATTTTCCCCTAATTCTAGCTTAGATTAGGGACACATTGCATAGGTTAAAATTAATAGCTAAGATTTAATTGATTAAAGCAATGCCCTAATCATGGTCTAAATAATTAATAATTTATCCATGAATATATTATAAACTTTTCTCTCTCTTAATTAATTATTTAAACTATGGTTAGGACCTTGTTTTAATCAATTAAATCTTAGCTATTAATTCTAACTATGTCATGTATCTATAATCTAAGCTAGAATTTGGAAAAAACTGAGAGAAGAGAAATGGAGAGGAGTCGGATTCGTATTCTTGGATAGGGTTGTCTCATGCCTTAATTACGCCTTGCGTTCTTTATTTTTAATTTTTATTTTCTTTATTAATATATGAATTTATTAAAACAAAAATCAAAGGTTCAAAATCTTAGAATACAGGATTGAGTAATACCTTACCTTTCTCATTTATTTTTCCAAATTAAAGTCGTTAATGAAACATCAGAGATTGAGTTGGTAAGACTAATTAATTTGCATTCAAATGGGTGTTCAGAAAAGACTTTTTTCTTTAATCTCCTAAACACCTCCGCCTGTCTGCTTTGAAAAGTTAAAACATTTGTAGATTTGCAAACACAATCAAACGCCACAAATACAAAATTAGTATTTTTTTTGTTATAAAGTGTGAATATTACCATAACAACCAAAAAGTTTTACAAGCTAAGAGCATCTAGTTTCCAAACCACCTTCTAGGAAGGGTGCTCAGAATATTAAGACCTCAGAAAGACAACTCCCCATCTGTGTAATCTAATTATAGAGCTTATTAATCAAAACTTGACAGTTCCTTTCGGAGGGAGGAACAATTTACTAAATATGTCTGAGTCGTTTCCAGCATCCTCTTCCCTTGCAAATCTTCTACTGAACTACCCCTCATAAACCCTTACTCAGCTTTTGCCAAAAAATTATTTGCATCATGGACCCAAATTCGTTCCTTAGTCCAACACAAATCAAAAGGAGTCAAAGAATATGTTGCTGCCTCAAAACTTGACCAGCATCCTATTCTTGCCACTCGAGAGGAATACTTTATTACCCACCAAATGCCAGATGATTTTCCCAGACAATGGAGAGATCAAGGTTTCACCCATATCCATCTTGGTGCTATCCGAATTGCTCTGACTTATCATGGAAGAAAAGGTCAACCTGTTGTTGCTCGACTTTCTCTTCTAGATACAAGATACTTGGAATACCAGCATGCAAATTTGGATACTGCAGAAGTTACCTTGAATGCAGGGACTATCTTCATAACTATCTTTCCAAATTTCAACATATCCCTTTATGACTCATACTTAACCTAAGCACTAAAAATCCAAGTTCAAATTCAAGGTGCCCCACAAGCCAAAGATTCTATCCAAGCCACTCTTCATCACCAAATGGCGTGGCGGGTCCAAAATCATGCCATGGATCTCTGCCTCCCCTGAGGAGAAAATGCTTTACTCTTGAATATTGATGCTAACAAAGGAAACACCATGTGCACCCAAATACCAAGACAAATTTCCAGAGACGAGCTTGTCAAAATTCTTCCTGATTCCTGGATCACAAATTATGAAAGGTTAAGGGAACTAGAAGAACCTCTACAATCTGGTGAGCCAACTTTTACAAAAATAAATCACAAAAATGTTTCTATAAGCTTTGACCATTCCCATCTCAAAAAATCCAATAAAACCATCTTTTCTTGCCAAATGATTCAACCCAAAGACACGAACCCTGACCCTGAAAAGGAACCCTTCTGGAATATACAAACTATCATGGACGAACATGACTGGTTTAAACATTTCGACAAAGACGACAGAAGAGTTTGATGGTCCAAATGCCCCTTTACAGGAAATTGCCCTTGGAATCTCGACTACGAATGCCAAGACTATTTTGAAGATCCAAGCGGAGAATATGATGAACACCACCAACGTCATTGGGAAAAATTTAGCCTCAACAAGACCAAACCAAAATCCAAGAAAAGGGAAAAATTACTGAAAAGCAGTTCCGAGCCAAATATGAAAATAAAGACCCTTCGATTGGCTCACAAAGCCGTCTAGGTAAATATGAATTTCTTATCAGTTACAAACCCCAAGAATGGCCAAAATTACCAGAAAAATTCACTCCAAGATGGGAAGATAGTGAAACCACTCCAAAACCCAAACCACCATCAGCTCGTAACCCAGAATCCAAAAAGCCACCTGAACCTAAAACTCCATCAACCTAAAAGTCCACACTCCCACAAATATTCATGTTGAGCCCTTCAAGTTCCAGTCATACCTAAGATTTTCCCTTACTCCAACCTTTTGAAAAAGAGGGTATCAACCATGCTCCAAAGATCCCCAAGAAAAACATTACTACCTTCTAGAGAAAAACTCCCAACAAGTGACATTGATGCAACAATGAACTAGCAATCAGAAAATTCCATCTGCCCAAAAAAAAAGTGCTCAACAATATTGGCAACACCATAAAAATGTGGCCCATACACAAAAAAAGTTAATGAGCAAAGTGGAAACAATTGAGAAAAAGGTGAAGCAGACATCGTCTTAGCATGCAGGACTAATCAAAGCCTTGGAGCTAAGATTGGAAAATTTATAATATGAGATTTGTCCGCCAGGAACTTCATTTTTCCAGTTCTTCCAACAACAACAAAAGGAGACGATTTCAATCAAGGAACAAATCCAAATTTTGAGAAAAGACCGCTTTGAGTCACAAAAAACCCCACTTTTCCCTTCAAAATCTACCTTCTTCCCCATGTCGTCAACACAAGCATATTCCCCACCAAAATTGGACAACACTTTTTCTACCTTTCCTACTACCCCACAAAATCCTATCTCTTTCACCCAACCCTTAAAAGAAGAACCTGAATTCGATATTGCAAAAATAGTTTGGGAAAGGAAAGACGCTCTTGCAGCTAAGAAACAAAACAAGAAAAGGCGAGACCAAGGAGAGAGTTCAAAAGGGTCCAACCCCGAAAGTCTGATGATTTATGATCAGAAGACTCAGGACCTCTATGTCTCCCAGCAAAGAAACATGTCAGAAGGAGATACCACATGGTCAGAATCTCTAAATTCATCTGACGATGATACAATGGAAAATAGCTCTCAATCAATCAATGAATCCACAACAAACTCTTCCGACGAAGACAATCCCCCAATATTTGTTAGCCAACCAAGAGACCCAGAAATATCTGAAGTAGAGGAGGATCAAGAAGGCATGACGGATGAATCAATCCCAGAAAGAAGACATGAACCCACGGCGTCAAAACTAGTTGGAACTGGCTTCCACACTTTCACCTTAGATGACGTCAAGTTTTCAAAATGGCCTCAAAGGATCCAAGACTTCTATACTTGGATGGTGACAAAAAATTTGGTGGAGAAAAGTATATCATTATGTCAGAACTAACTTCACAGTTCTCAAGAATCCTCAGAGATTGGTGGAATTCACTTGGTATTCAAGACAAAAATATTTTTCTTACATCCCAGGATTTTGCCTTCAATATTAGAATCCTACATGAAGTTTTCTGCGGAGACACTGGCCAAAGACTGGAGAAAATGCGAAGACAACTCTTCGAGATGAAGTGTGTGTCATTCGACAGAAATGACATTGACAAGCATTTTTAAAAAATGGCAAAGATATACTTTGAAATCGGTGGAGACATCAACTTGAAGCAAGCCTTTATCTCTTCCCTTCCAAAGTTGTTGGCAAGCCGAACCATGACCATCATTGAAGAAAAGTTTCAATCAATAACAGTCCCACAAGTCGGCTACATTAGGAAAGCAATTTTCGTAGCAGTGGAGGACATTTGTACAAAGCGCTCGGCCCTAAAACAAGTTATCTAGCACAGTCCAGCACTTGACAAAGCATGTCGCAGATCGATCTGATCACCGGATCAGAATGTTCCTGCCACACATCTTGGCGATAGAAAGGATTCAGGAGGTTCAGATGGTCAAGAATTCCAGATGGAAAACCAAGGTCCAAGAGACGCACAAAATATTTCAGACGAAGAAGGCCAGGAAATTTTCACAAGAAAAACATATGCTTTATTTGCCACAAGATTGGACATTTCGTGAAAAACTGTCCATAATAAAGAAGATCTGTCAAAATCCTTAAAGATATTGAAGATTACACTGGCATACATCTCGGAAAAGAGGAAGACCTTGAATCCATATTCTCTGTGGATGATGAACCTAGTGAAGAAACTTTATTCTCTCTTGATATCTATGAAGATCAAGGCAATGATCACTACCAAGTTTCAGAACCAGTGATTGAAGCCCGAGAGGAGATCAACGCTCTCGTAATCATCCCTTAAGTAGAACTCAAAGTCTATTAATCCAAATGGGATAAACCAACTAAAGTTATTTCTTTCATAGACACTAGGGCTGCTTCCTCACTCATAAATCATGATGTTCTCCCTGAAGATCAATGGGTGTCTAATCACGCTCAACTATGTCTAATAAAAGACTAAACGGGCATTGCAAATATAATCCGGGGTATTATGCCCCTAGTCGATCCCACGGGGAATTTACGTATCAATCAAGTTTTTAAAATAAGCAACTTTTACTCAATCAATTCTCTCAAGACTTGTTAATATAAATTGGTGATGTTTTACTAATTCTACTGACAATAATAATAACTAACAATTACTA
>ML339823.1:0-81817 GCA_005239505.1 Nicotiana paniculata | reverse complement strand
TTAAAGCACATAAAATGCGAGGTATTTAATGCTTAAAATCACGAATTCTAGCCACACATCAAGATGCCAAACCCTTCATTGAACATCAAAGGAGACTCAATGAAGCCATGCCAGACGTAGTCAAAAAGGATATTATCAAATGGTTGGATGCCGGGGTAGTCTACCCTATTTCCGACAGTTCGTGGACTTCTCCGGTGTAATGTGTACCGAGAAAGGAGGGCATAACAGTGGTCACCAATGACAAGATTGAGTTGATTCCCCAAAGAATTATGACCGGCTGGAGAGTGTGTATGGACTATCGGAAGCTAAACAAAGTCACGACAAAAAATCATTTTCCACTTCCTTTCCTTTACCAAATGCTTGATAGGTTGGCCGGTCGTGCTTTCTATTGCTTCATAGATGGATATTCGGGATACAACCAAATCCTTATTGTCCCGAAAGATCAAGAGAAACAACCCTCACTTTTTCCTATAACACTTTTGCTTTCAAGAGGATGCCATTTTTCTTATGCAATGCACCGATAACTTTCCAACGTTGTATGATGGCGATCATTATAGATATTGTAGAGGACTACCTTGAAGTCTTCATGGATGACTTTTTGGTAGTCGGGGATTCCTTTGATGATTTCTTGGCGAATTTGGATTAAGTATTGGTAAGGTGTGATGAAACTAACTTGGTGTTGAATTGGGAGAAATTCCATTTCATGGTCGAGGAAGGCATTGTCCTTGGCCACAAAATTTCAAAGAAGGGAATAGAGGTCGACAAGGCATGGATAGAGGTGATTTCTAAAATTTCACCTCCAATCTCAGTGAAAGGCCTGAGAAGTTTCTTTGGTCACGGGGGGTTCTACTGACACTTCATATATGATTCTTCCAAAGTGGTGAACCCGTTGTGCAAGCTCTTAGACGAAGATGCTAAATTTCACTTCAATGATGATTGCATGAGAGACATTGAATTGCTAAAGTTCAAGTTGACAAACACTCCTATTATCACCCCTCGTAATTTGGGTATTCCTTTTGAGTTCATGTGCGATTCTAGTGATGTAACTGTTGGAGAAGTTTTGGGGCAACGTATCTATAGCGACCCGACCGGTAGTTTTGAGAATTTAAGCTCTATTCGATTGCATAAGGTCTTGAACAGCTTCACATTGTGTATATCGACCTGCGTGCATGGTTGGATTCAGTTACCAGATGATTCAGAGTCGAATTGGAAGAAGAACTGTTGTTTTGGAAGCTTAAACGATGAATTTTTGACCGGAATTTGACTTTTTATGTAAACGGCTATGGAACGAATTATGGATGATGTTAGCAGCTTCGTATGGTGATTTTGGGTTGAGGAGCGCGTCCGGAATGTGTTTCGAGGTCTGTGGTAGATTTAGGCTTGAATTGGCTTTGGTGATTTCGGCCGATAGGTGAAATTTTGATATCGAGCCCGGAATGGAATTTCGGAAGTGGCTGTAGGTTCGTAGTGTCATTTGTGACATGTGTGTGTGATTTGAAGTCATTCAGACAAGGTTTGATATGTTTCGGCGTAGTTCGTAGATTTTGGAAATTCAAAGTTTCGTAGGCTTGAATCTGTGCTCAATTCATGTTTTTGATGTTGTTCGAGGTGGTGTGAAGGCTCAACTAAGTTCGTATGGTGTTATAATATTGGTTGGTATGTTTGGTCGAGGTCCCGGGGGTATCGGGTGGTTAACGGATTGGGTTTTTGGAAATTTAGAGTTGCTGATCTGCTGGTGTTGGACTTCTGGTGTTTTTTCGCACCTGCGGATGGAGAGCCGCAGGTGCGAGAGTCGCAGGTGGGTAAGGGGAACGCAGATGTGGAAGTTGGGAAGCTGGGGATGGTGCGCAGGTGCACAAATTTGGTCACACCGGCAAGTCTGCAGGTGCGAAACCTGGGAACAAGTGCGAAATCTGGCTACTTAAGTGAATGCGCAGCTGCGACTGGTAGGACCGCAGGAGCGGAATGCGCAGGTGCGAGAAAAAGGCCGCAGGTGCAAGGATCGCAAGGTAGAAAAGGGGAAGAATCGAGGATTTGTTAATTTTCACACCATTTTTGCTTTTGAGCTCGGGAAAATGCGATTCTTTTACGGATTATCAGAGGAATCTTGTGGGTAACAATTTCTTACTCGAATTTGGTTTTATCGTATTAATATATTGTGGTTTTCCTCATTTAATCAAGGAATTTGAGAGTAAAAGTTTTGAAATGGGAGAAAAAGTTCCCCAATTGAAAATCCGAGGTTTGAGTGATATTTTGACGTCGGTTTCTGATGATTTTTGTTCGAGTGCTCTCATAATTGAGCGGGTGTTCATAATTTGTAAATTTTACTCGATTCTGAGACGTGGGCCCGTGGTATTTGGGCGATTTTCCTAATTTCGCGTCTTAGCTTTGAATTTATTAGTTAAACTAGATGCTTGTAGTATTATTTACACGACATAATTGATTTGATTAGATTTGGGCCATGTGGAGTTGGATACTCGTGGCAAGAACGTGATTTCAAGTTTGATTTGAGCGGTTGAGGTAAGTATCTTGCCTAACCTTGTGTGCGGGAATTACCCCTTAGGATTTGAGTCTCCTATGTTGATTGTAGTACATGTATGCGAGGTGACGAGTGTGTGCTCGGACTTATTTGTAGAAGGTTGACCTTTTAGGGTTCTTAGGTCCTTCTATTCACATTGTATGAAGTTGTTCTTGATGCGCTTGAGTTCTTATTTGCTAGTTTCCCCTATACATGCTTTGATTAGAGCTAATTGCTTTAGGATCCACCCTTACTGCCTACTTGACTTTGATTTGACTTACCAAAGGTTTTACCTCTCTATCATCATGCTATATTTTCATAAACTACCTATAATTAATTGAATTGTTGAATATCCCTCATAATTGCTCAACCTCATAGGGGGTTTAGATAACTTACATCTTAGTCGACTTGTCCTTACTTGGAATTATTTGACTTGTGTTGTCTTCTTATTGTTGACTTGAATTTTTGGATTTGTTGCTTGTCTTGTTTTTCCCTGGTCAAGCTGTTCGCTTTACACTTGGTACTCTTTACCGTGATTATTCTTTGTGAACGATGTTCTACTGTTTCTTTTTGAATTGAAGTTCTTGTATTGATTTATTCGCCGTACCTTGTGTCATTGTCATGTTTGCTTTGTATTTGATGTGGTGATGTACGAGTTTTCTGTCGTGCTATAACTGTTGTCTATGTTTGTTGCACTGTATATTTACTTTGGGACTACAGACGTATTCCGGGAGATCCCCCAGCACTGCATATTTACTTTGGGATTACGGACGTATTCCGGGAGATCCCCCAGCACTGCATATTGTTTTGGGACTACAGACGTATTCTGGGAGATCCTCTGTATTGTGTGATTAATTTTGGACTACGGGAAGGGATCCCGGTAGATTTTATCAAAGGAATTATGTTTGAAAGAAAATTATTTGAAGGACATTCCTTTGGAAAAGAATATTTGAAAAATATTTATGTTGAACAAAACTATGTTGAAGGACATTCCTTTGGAAAAGAATATTTGGAAACATGTTTATGTTGAATAAAACTATGTTGAAGGACATTCCTTTAGAAAAGTATATATGAAAAAAATGTTTACGTTGAAGAAAACTATGTTTGAAGGACACTTTCTTTGGAAAATTATATTTGTAAAGCTTTTATCTTGAAGAAAGCTATGTCTGAGAGACTTGGTGATCCGTACTTGGGCAGTGTTCCCGTCCATCTTTCGGTGTATTATTTTGGTGATTAGTTACTGTCTACTATTTTCCTTCCTTATTGTAGTCGTTCCGTTGTTGGTCATATTGTGCGGATAATACATATAGTTTATGTTTACGTTATTCTCATGTAGTTATACTTGTCCAGTTTATTAGACCAGTGGGTGCCTTGACTAATCCTCGTCTCTACTTCACTGAGGTTAGTCTTGATACTTAATGGGCACCACTGTGTGTGCTCATTCTGCACTTATGCACATTGTTGTGTAGATCCAGGTATTGATCGTTAGTAGCTGTGCAGATTCTTGCTGAGGAGACTCAAGGTAAACCCATCGTCGCGCTCGCAGGCTTTGGAGTTACCTTCCTATTCTGTATTTATACTGTTTTTAATTACTCCCAAACAATTGTATTTAGAAGTTGTAGCAAACTTTGTAGAGCTTATGACTTGTATTACCAGGTTTTGGGAATATGCATTGTATAAAGAATTCTTCATTTCAGAAAAATATTAGATCTTTTATTTATTATTGTTGCTATTCCATGAACATTAGGCTCACCTAGTCCTTAAGACTAGGTGCCAGTACGATACCCAACGGAGGGAAATTTGGGTCGTGACAAGTTGGTATCAGAGCCCTAGGTTCATAGGTGCTACGAGTCATAAGAGAGTTTAGTAGAGTCTTGCGGATCGGTACGGAGACGTCTGTACTTATCTTCGAGAGGCTATGGAACTATTAGGATAACTTCACTTCCTTCATTCCTATCGTGCAAGTTCATTGATCTTGAAGTTGAAATTTATCATTCCCTTCTCTCACAAATGGTGAGGACGCGAGCCGCGGTTCCTGATGATGTTACCCCTGAGAAGTCACAAGGGATAGAGGTTGAGGTCGATGAGGAGCACGTGCCGCAGTTAGGACACCTACTAGAGCAACCGTTAAGGATCCGCCAATAGTTCCAGTTGGGGGGAAGGCACCGGAGGCACTTGTTGTTACCCCTGACTTCAGGAGACTTTAGGACAGTTCCTGAGCATGTTTGGTACATTGGCTCGGGCGGGGTTATTTCAGGTTATACCAGTTACTTCACTGATCGGGGAGGAGCCTAGACTCTCACCGCCCACGCTCTAGAGAAACGAGTTCATGTTGGTCAGGTTCCAGGTGTCATGGTAACATAGCCTGTGTAACCAGTTCAACTCATGGTCAGAGCAACAACATCTGAGGGAGAGCAACTTAGATTTGTAAGATTCAAGAAATATAAACCTTCTACATTCAGCAGATTGGCACATGGTGTTTTGGAAGAGTTCCATAGCGTCCTCCGCACTTTGGATATTTTTGAGGTGAGTGGGGTTGCTTTTACTATGTTCCAGCTTCAGGGAATAGCTTATCAGTGGTGGCGGGCACATGAGTTGTGTAGCCCGACCGAGTCAGCTTCATTTACATGGGGTCAGCTTTCAGAGATGTTCTTGAGAGAGTTTGTACCCCATTCCCTTCGGGATGCATGGCGCGCGAAGTTTGAGCAGTTGTGCTAGGGTACTATGTTAGTATTAGAGTATGTCATCAGATTCAGTGATTTGGCCACACATGCACCTGCCTTAGTCGCTACAGTTAGAATGCGAGTCCGTAGATTCATTGAAGGGATCAGGCATGATATTCGGTACAACATGGCTCGGGATTTGGAGTCATATGTTTTGTTTCAGCAGGTGGTAGGGATCG
Source organism: Nicotiana paniculata (assembly GCA_005239505.1). NCBI lineage: Eukaryota > Viridiplantae > Streptophyta > Magnoliopsida > Solanales > Solanaceae > Nicotiana > Nicotiana paniculata. The sequence continues at coordinate 76,397 of ML339823.1, read as the reverse complement.
CTCGCCGGTTAGAGGGTATGCGGGACCGAGAGCGAGAGGAAAGGAGAGATCAGGAAAGAGAGAGTCCAGAGAGGCGAGGAGGCCTCGTAGACCAGAGAGATTTGTTGTTCCTTATTTTGGAGGCAGGGTGTGTCATGGTAGAGGTTTTGTGGGTCAGCCAGTTCAGTTTGCATTACCAGTTTCGCATGGGGTTTTAGGTACTCGTGGGCCTCAGAGTACTCGTATTGCCCAATTTCCACATCCACGCCAGTAGAGAGGTTGTTTTGAGTGTGGAGATACCAGTCACACGGTGAGAGAGATTGTCCTAGGCTCCAGGTAGATGTGTTATGGCAGGGCATTCAGGTGAGTAGAGGGCGCCCAAGAGGGGGAGGCCCGACCGGTTGATGTGTTTCGTATAGTAGACTGGAGGCTGTGGTGCCAGATGTTATCGTACAGGTATGTTTTGATTTGTTATAGGGGAACCATTTGTATTTCATTCTAGCTCTACTAGTCGGGACGAGTTCCTTCATTTGTTGTTTCCTTTATGAGTGAGTTTCATGCTTTGCACTCTATTTTTGTGTTTTCCCCTATTGGGAGATCCTGTGAGTGGTAGCCCATGTCTATTGTTTGTTTCTATTCATTATTGAGAGATATGATACTAGTAGTAAATTCCTGTTGTCCAGTAGGGTAGGCTTGATGTGGTTCCTGAGTATGGTGGTTACGAGCTGTGATTTCTCCACCGGTGTGGGATCCAGCACGTGTTGTAATTTTCTTGAACGGAGTGATCTAGTGAAAGGTTCCAGTTGGTTGGACATATATATCCTATTTGTGATCTAGAGTTGAGGGAGAAATCCCCGTGATTTCATGTGATTTGAAGTGTTCCAACCGGGATGTGTACCGTTATATAAGTTATACCAAGATGGGATCCTTGTGATTTGTTCATGTGCTTTAATTCCTTCCTTGTTATATTTTTGTGTAGGTGAGAATTGATAGAGAGTTGTGCCTATCGGGATTGTTTGATAGTTTCCTTATGTGTTCCTCTTTTCATATTCAGTCATTTTCGTTCTGTGCTCCTTGAGTTTTATCTTGCGGGGTGGTGCCCGGTGGTGTTAGTTGTGTCTTGGTGATTCGGGTGTCAAAGTTATGAACTCTTCGTGTTTCTTGGATTATTATCAGTGTGATGGAGGTTTGGAAGAGAGTTCTATCGGATATGAGGCTAATTGTCGGTGTTGAGTTAATTTCGGGCAGCTATTGTGATCAGAAGTGTTATTAAGGGCCTATATGTGGTGCGTTGTGTTGTGTGGTCGTACCTTGTGGGCGTAGGCATGAGTTGATGCAACTGTTTGAGGTTGATACCGAATATGGATTTAGAATCAGGCCTTTTTAGAAGTAAAGAGAAGGTGTTGGTAGGAAGGCTAAATTGCAGTTGTTATGGTGTCGTCAGTCTTATGTAGATCGGGGTGACGTGGTATCACCCGCGGGTGTGTGTTGGAAGTGTGCATTCAGGGATTGGAGGATTTCGAGGTGAATCTTGGCACGTTCGAGGACGAACGTTTATTTTAAGAGGGGGAGAATATAACGACTTGACCGGTCGTTTTGAGAATTTAAGCTCTGTTCGGTGGCATAAGGTCTTGAACAGCTTCACATGGTGTATATCGACCTGCATGCATGGTTGGATTCATTCGGAGTCGAATTAGAAGAAGGACTGTTGTTTTGGAAGCTTAAACAGCAAATTTTTTACCAGAATTTGACTTTTTATGTAAACGGCTCCGGAACGAGTTATGGATGATGTCAACAGTTTTGTATGGTGATTTTGGGCCGAGGAGCGCGTCCAGAATGTATTTTCGAGGTATGTGGTAGATTTAGGCTTGAATTGGCTAAAGTTAGATTTTTGGCGATTTCGGCCGATAGGTGCAATTTTGATATCGAGCCCAGAATGGAAAGTTGCCTGTAGGTTCGTAATGTCATTTGTGGCCTGTGTGTGTGATTTGAAGTCATTCGGACAAGGTTTGATATGTTTTAGCGTAATTCGTAGATTTTGGGAATTCAAAGTTCCGTAGGCTTGAATCCGTGATCAATTCATGTTTTTGATGTTGTTCGAGGTGGTGTGAAGGCTCAACTAAGTTCGTATGGTGTTATAAGATTTATTGGTATGTTTGGTCGAGGTCCCGGGGGCCTCATGTGGTTAATGGATTGGGATTTTTGAAATTTAGAGTTGTTGATCTGCTGGTGTTGGACTTCTGGTGTTTTTTCGCACCTACGGATGGGGAGCCGCATGTGCGTAAGGGGAACACAGATGCGGAAGTTGGGAAGCTGGGGATGGTGCGCAGGTGCGCAAATTTGGCTGCACCTGCGAGCCCGTAGATGCGAAACTTGGGCGCATGTGAGGAATCTGGCGACTTAAGTGAATGCGCAGGTGCGACTGGTAGGACCGCATGAGAGAAACGCGCAGGTGCGAGAAAAAGGCTGCAGGTGCAAGGATCGCTGGGAAGAAAAGGGGCAGAATCGAGGGTTAGTTCATTTCCACTCCATTTTTAATTTTGTGCTCAGGAGAAGGTGATTCTTTGACGGATTTTCAGAGGAATCTTGTGGGTAACGATTTCTTACTCGAATTTGGTTTTATTGCATTAATCTATTGTGGTTTTCCTCATTTAATCAAGGAATTTGAGAGTAAAAGCTTGGAAATGGGAGAAAAAGTTCCCCAATTGAAAATCCAAGGTTTGAGTGAGATTTTGACGTCGATTCTAATGATTTTTGTTCGAGCATTCTTATAATTGAGCGGGTGTTCATAATTTGTAAATTTTACATGATTCCGAGACGTGGGCCTGGGGAACTTTTTTGGTGATTTTCCTAATTTCGCGTCTTAGCTTCGAATTTATTAGTTAAACTAGATGCTTGTGGTATTATTTACACGATGCTATTGATTTGATTAGATTTGGACTATTTGGATTCGTATACTCGTGGCAAGAACGTGATTTCAAGTTTGATTTGAGCGGTTGAGGTAAGTATCTTGCCTAACCTTGTGTGGGGGAATTACCCCTTAGGATTTGAGTCTCCTATGTTTATTGTAGTCCGTGTACGCGAGGTGACGAGTGTGTGCTCGGACTTATTTGTAGAAGGTTGACCTTTAGGGTTCTTAGGTCCTTATATTCACATTGTATGAAGTTTTTCTTGATACGCTTGAGTTCTTATTTTCTAGTTTCCCCTCTACATGCTTTGATTAGAGTTAATTGCTTTAGGATCCACCCTTACCGCCTACTTGACTTTGATTTGACTTACCAAAGGTTTTACCTCTATATCATCATGCTATATTTTCATAAACTGCCTATAATTAATTGAATTGTTTCATATCCCTCATAATTGCTCAACCTCATAAGGGGTTTAGATAACTTATATCTTAGTCGACTTGTCCTTACTTGGAATTATTTGAATTGTGTTATTTTCTTATTGTTGACTTGAATTTGTGGATTTGTTGCTTGTCTTGTTTTTCCCTGGTCAAACTGTTCTCTTTACACTTGGTATTCTTTACCGTGATTATTCCTTGTGAACGATGTTCCATTGTTTCTTTGTGAATTGAAGTTCTTGTATTGATTTATTCGTTGTACCTTGTGGCATTGTCATGGTTGCTTTGTATTTGATGTGGTGATGTATGAGTTTTCTGCCGTGCTATAATTGTTGTCTTTGTTTGTTGCACTGCATATTTAAATTGGGGACTGCGCACGTACTCTAGGAGGTCCCCCTGTACTGCATATTTTAATTGGGGACTACAGACGTATTCTGGGAGATCCCCCATGTACTGCATATTTACTTTGGGACTACAGACGTATTCTGGGAGATCCCCCAGCACTGCATATTTACTTTTAGACTAGGGACATATTCCGGGAGATCCCCCATCACTGCATATTGTTTTGAGACTACAGACGTATTCCGGGAGATCCTCTGTATTGCGTGATGAATTTGGGACTACGGGACGAGATCCCGGTAAATTTTATCAAAGGAATTATGTTTGAAGGACAATTATTTGGAAAGTCCAATTTGAAAAAAAAAACATTTATCTTGAATAAAAAACTATGTTTGAAGGACATTCCTTTGGAAAAGAATATTTGAAATTTTTTTATGTTGAATAAAACTATGTTGAAGGACATTCCTTTGGAAAAGAATATTTGGAAAATGTTTATGTTGAATAAAACTATGTTGAAGGATATTCCTTTGGAAAAGTATATTTGAAAAAATGTTTATGTTGAAGAAAACTACGTTTGAAGGACACTTTTTTTGGAAACGTATATTTGAAAAGCTTTTATCTTGAAGAAAGCTATGTCTGAGAGACATCTCTTGGGAAAAATATATTTCAAAAGAATTTCCCTTAGAAAGGATATTACCTTAAAGTTTCCAATATAAAAACTTGCGGGTGAAAGCTTACACTCGAAGATTTTTACCATTTTAATGGGATTTGTGGCTAAGGCCTGGTGTGGAGACTAATGTAGTGTTGAGTTACAACTTGTCCTTAATGTGTTGTGATTTTCGGACTTGGGATGTGTTCCCGTCCATACTTCGGTGTATTATTTTGGTGATCCGTTACTGTCTACTATTTTCCTTCCTTATTGTAGTCGTTCCGTTGTTGGTCATACTGTGTGGATAATAGATATAGGTTATGTTTACGTTATTGTCCTGTACTTATACTTGTCCATTTTGTTTGACTAGTGGGTGCCTTGACTAGTCCTCGTCACTACTTCACTGAGGTTAGTCTTGATACTTACTGTGCACCACTGTGGTTTGCTCATTCTACACTTCTGCACATTTTTGTGTAGATCTAGGTATTGATCGTTAGTAGCTGTGCGGATTCTTGCTGAGGAGACTCAAGGTAAACCTATCGTCGCGCTCGCACGCTTCGGAGGTACCTTCCTATTCTGTATTTATACTATTTTTACTTACTTCCAAACAGTTGTATTTAGAAGTTGTAGCAAACTTTATAGAGCTTATGACTTGTACTACCGGGTTTTGGGTATATGCATTGTAAGGAATTCTTCATTTCAAAAAAATATTAGATTTTTTATTTAGTATTGTTGCTATTCCATGAACATTAGGCTTGCCTAGTCCTTAAGACTAGGTGCCATTACGATACCTAACAGAGGAAAATTTGGGTCGTGAAAGTATCAACAAGATCTTTGATACGGTATACTATGCTAGTAAGACCATGAATGATGCCCAAGTCAATTAAACCATTACAGAGAAAGAGCTACTTGCCATTGTGTTTTCCATTATGAAGTTCCTCCCATACTTGATGGGTACACAGGTTATTGTTCATATGGATCATGCGGCACTTTGCTATTTTATGAGCAAGAAGGATTCAAAAACTAGGTTGATGATATGGGTGCTATTGTTGAAAGAGTTTGATATTGACATCCAAGATAGAAAAGGGAGTTAATATCAAGTGGCATGCGACTTATCTCGTTTGGAGGAGGAGGGGAGGCTGCATGATGGCCTTGAAATCAGTGACTCCTTTCCCGATGAGCAACTTTTTTTTCCAGTTGAATCCACTAGGCATTGTGCCTAGGGTCGATTTTCATATATAAAAGGAAAATTACAACAAAGGAGGGGGGCATAAATTTACAAAGGATATGAGTTGGAAGATTATCTTCCATATACAAAAAGATCTACACTTAGAATTGTGTAGAAAATCCCTAAGGAGTGTAACAAAAAACATGTGATTAGGTAGGGAACTATCTTCAACTTTGCTTTTTTATTGAGGCCAGTGAAAGCCAAATTGAAGATAGTTGACGAAAAAGGTCCAGGGTGCTGTGCTTAAGTACTGATTCTGCCTGGAATTCTTGAATGAAGAAAGTGAGCATGGGCTACAACATTTAGTGGTCTCCTGCTATTGGTGCATGATAGCTGGGCATTGCAAAGAGGCTAGGTTTGTGACCTTGGCATTATTTTGTCCAGACCCTGCACACTTGGTAGCTGGCTGCATGTGGTGGAGTTGTTGTTGTGTTGAAGGAAGAGGAGCTTGGTGCTTCAGTGTGTATGCACTTGACTTCTAATTTTTCCATTGTTGGGATTTATTGTTATTTCTGTTGATATGATTTTGATTGAGGATTAGCAATCTCTAGGGGATCCTGCATTTTTGGTTTGACTGTGTAGGAGTCAATGTGACAGAGTCCTTGTGACAAGACCAAGAGTATTGATGCAACTAAAAGAGAATGAGCATCTGGGATGCTGATACCACTTCTGGAAGTTTCTTCAATAATCTGAGCCTATCCCATTTACCTTCAAAAAGAAACAAACAAGTTAGGAAAAAAACTGTTTTTGCTCCCAAGTTCTTGTGTGTTCTGGGAGCATTTGTGATTGGGTAGAAACTGGGAGTGGCCAACTACAAGAGATGTGTAGAATCATTCCGGATGAGTTCTCTTCAAATCAAAGGAAGAATCTCAAATGGGATTGTCAAGATTCTTATTGGGATGAGCCATACCTATTCCGGATTTGCACAGATGGGGTAACTAGAATATGTGTACCGGACGAAGAGAAAAATGTTATTCTTGAGGCTTGCCATTATTTTCCTTATGGTGGTCACCATGGCAGAGCAAGAACGGCGGCCAGAGTGCTAAGTTGAGTCTATTGGACCACTCTCTACAAAGATGCAAGTGATATGGTTAAAATATGTGATGAATGCCAACGAGCCGGTGTGATCTCGAAGAAGAGTGAAATGCTTCTCACTACTATGTTGGAGATTGATATATTTGATGTGTGGGGTATTGACTTCATGGGTCCGTTTGTGAGTTATTGTGGAAGCACCTATATCTTGGTCGCAGTTGATTATGTGTCTAAATGAGTTGAGGCCATTTCTATACCTAAAAACGAAGCGAGGAGTGTGGTGGCGTTCTTGAAGAAGAATATTTTCACAAGATTTGGTACTCCGCGGGCTATCATAAGCGATGGGGTTCCTGTTTTTGAAAAAAAGGCTTTTAACACTTTGATTAGCAAGTATGGTGTCACTCATATAGTTACGGATCCCTATCATCCACAAGAGCGGTCAAGTAGAAGTCTCCAACCGGGAGATAAAGAGTATCTTGTCCAAAACAGCGAATGCTAACTAGACAGATTGGTCAAAGAAGCTTGATGATGCACTATGGGCTTATAAGAGTGCTTACAAAACTCTCATAGGATGTCTCCATACAGATTGGTGTTTGTCAAAGCTTGTCATCTTACGGTGGAGTTTAAGCACAAAGCCATGTGGGATTTAAATAAATTGAATCTTGATTGGGGAATGCAACTGCTAACTTGCGGGTTGCACATTTCAATCAATTGGATGAGTTCTGGTACCCTGCATATGCAAGTCCATCCTTGTACAAAGAGAGTATGAAGTACCTTCATGACAAATACATCTGAAACAAGGAGTTCAAGGTTGGTGATCTTGTTTTGTTGTTCAACTCACGATTGAAGATGTTTCCCGGAAATCTGAAATCTAAATGGAGTGGTCACTTTGAAATTGTGGGTGTGACACCTTTTGGTGCATTGGAATTGAAGAAAAAAATAATGAGATATTCCGAGTCAATGGTCACCGGAAGTATTATTTCGGACAAGTTGATGATGGCCACGTGGTGGCAGTTATTCATTTGAAGTGATGGTAATATACGTCGTGCCGCGACGTTAGATCAGGCGCTTCTTGGGAGGCAACCCATGTTTTCTTTTTATTTTTCTTTTCTTATTTTGTAGATAGGTTTTATTTTTGTGCTAACTGGATTTGAAGTGTGTTTCAGGAATAAGTGTTCTCTACAGGGAGTGCCGAGAAAATTGGCTAAGTGTGGAAAAAGTGCAGCCCGCAAGTGTATTGTGCGGACCACATAATTGCGATTGCTACAACAGAAGGGACCATCGACCGCACAAATTTGAAATGGAAAATGCAAACTCTGTGAATTTTGATTTTTCAGAGAAATGGCCAAAGTGCAGCCGCACATCAAAATCTGCGGTCCGCAGCAAAAATCTACGGTCGCACCACAATTTACGGACCACAGATCTTCAAGGGCATTTGATCCCAAAGGTAACAGAGTGCGGACTGCAGAAGGAATTCTGCAGCCGCACTCATCCCTTTGTCCATCAAGTCTACTCGCCAGTATAAATAGTAACCTTAGGGTTATTGTACATTTTTCCTCTCTCTGAGCCCTCTAAACTCTAAAACTTTGAAATCGTCTGTTCAATCATCTACCACACTCAATCCATGTCCATGATCACTCATCTCCATTACTTCATATCTGGTATGCTTCAATTATTTCATAGAATTTTTCAATTTTTAGTTTAAGTTACAATTTGTTAGGTAGTTTTAGGCCAATTGTCAATAGATTTCAATTTTACTACCATGTGGAGTTTAATCTATGTTGGGTCAAGTACTAATTTCTCTATGGGGAATGGGTGAATTGATTTTCATGCTTAATTGTGAATACCATGTCGAATTTGTGCAAAAATTAAAAACCCTAGAAAGTCTGCTCGATTTTGTTTTGAAATATGCAGCAACACAAGAAATTGTGCGGTCCGCAGAAGTTGAGAATGGGGTTCCTTAGTCAAGGTTGAATCTGCAACTGCACTTGAATTTGTGCGGACCGCAGAAAAGTGAGTGCGACCGCAATGATAAAAGTGCGGACAACATTTCAAATCTATGATCGCACTCAAAATTGTGTGGACTGCAATTCCAGTTCTGTGGCCGCAAGATGAAATTGTGCGGTCCGCATAAACCATCCTGCGGCCGCACTTGTAATTGTGCGAACCACACTTCCCCTCCCTGCAAACATGTTCTACGTTGTGTGTTTACTATCTATTTGCACTTGAATTAGAACAGACTACTGCTGTTGCTGGTTATAAAAAATGGTTAGATCTTGAAGCTTATGTCAAAGGGGAGGGGTGAATCTTCCAGAGGTCGGGGCATTAACCCTTTCCCTCCAAAAGATAATCACCAAGAAAGCTAAAGACGGATGAGTAAGAAATCCAGAGCCCTCCGAATCTGGTTCATATGCCCCATCTTAGGAAGCATCGGAGGGCGACTCAGTTCAAGAGCAGCCGACTGTCTAATGATAGCCACCGGGAAGGTATCAACTCTGGACGAGCCTTCCTCCTCACATAGGACCTCTGAGGGTTCGAAGAGTGCCAGTCATGCTTCGGATCCCTCTTCTACACCTGTCCCTGAGGCACCAGTGGCTACTGTTGATGATATTCCGGAAGATGGCCGAGGGAGTGATACTACAGTTGTCGGACTTGAGAGGTCAAAGAAAAGAAAGGTCTGGTAGGACCGTTTTGTAAGTCTAGCTTCCTTCACCAGCTTCCGTAGGTGGCGGCCGATGAGATTGCTCAATCTTTAGCGACAATTCCAGCTTAAAGATCTTGACAAGCATAATTGTGATGACCCAAAATGGTCATCCCTTATATTCTATCTAATTCTGTGTTTCGAGGTCGTGAAAACCTCCTTATATCTCCCCTCGATTTGCATGCGCAGCCCGGGCATATAGCCGGGAAGCCTTTATGTGAAAAGCTGATAAAAATGAAAATTTTGTATTGGAAATTTAAATATAGTTGACTTCAGTCAGCGTTTTTGGTAAACGGACCCGGACCCGTGATTTGACAGTCTCGGAGGGTCCATAGGAAAATATGGGACTTGGGCGTATGTCCGGAATCGAATTCCGAGGTCCCAGGTCCAAGAAATGAATTTTCAAAGAAAATTATTTTCTGAAAAATGTAAAGGTTTTTGAAAATGAAATTTGAGGTGAAACCTGTGATATCGGGCCCACATTACGATTTCGAAGCCCGGTACAGGTTCGATATGATTTATATGTGTTATCTGTGAAATTTGGTAAGAAACAGACTTAGTTTGACGTTATTCGAACCTTAAATGCAACACTTAATGTTTATAGAAGTTTGAAGAATTTTCATGGAGTTTTAGTTTAATTCATCGTGTTAGTGTTGTTTTATGTGGTTTGGAACCTCGAGCGAGTCCGTGTTAGGTTATATGACTTGTGTGTGTGGTTGGACGGGGTCCTGGGGGGCCTCGGGTACGTTTAGGATGCTCATTGGATGTTATTAGAATTTGGGAGACAGCTGAACCATTATTGGTTCTGGTGTTTCACACCTGCGATGGACCTTCCGCAGGTGCGGACACACAAGTGCGGCAAGGAGCTCGCAGGTGCGGAACTTAGCCCAAACCCCCAATCCTCGCAGGTGCGGAACTTAGCCCAAACCCCCAATCCTCGCAGGTGCGGCCATTTCACCGCAGGTGCGACCCCAGGATTTTTAGTGGGTTTTCACACCTGCGATGGTAATTCCGCAGGTGCGAGACCGCAAGTGCCGTCCTAAGGGCACAGGTGCAGAATTTCTGGGCAATTATATCAAATTCGAGGGTTTATGTTATTTTTCACCATTTTCGAATTGGGGAGCTCGGGAAAGGCGATTTTTGGAGGCTTTTTCACCTGGGTAACTTGGATTTGGGCCATTGGGAGTCGGATACCCGTGGCAAGAACGTGATTTCAAGTTTGATTTGAGCGGTTGAGGTAAGTATCTTGCCTAACCTTGTGTGGGGGAATTTACCCTTAGGACTTGAGTCTTCTATGTTGATTGTAGTCTGTGTACGCGAGGTGACGAATGCATGCTCGGACTTGTTTGTGGAAAGTTGACCCTTTAGGAATCTTAGGTCCTTATATTCACTGAGTATGAATTGTCCTTAGCATGATTGAATTTCCTAATTTCTAGTGTCATTCTTATTTGCTTAAATGTGGAAGTTCTTACTTTTGGATTTACTCCTAATTGACTTATCAGAAGATTTTTATTTCCTTTATTGTCATGCTATGTCTTCTTAACTGCTTATCTCAAATTCGCAATTATCTCCATCTCAACCTATAATTGTTTTGGGTGTTAAATAAATTTGTGATTATTCTCTGCTGCTTGTCCTTAAGTGGAAATTGTTGAATATTCTCATAACTTCTCAACCTTAAAAGAAGTTTAGATATTCTATACCTTCGTGACTTACCCTTATATGGGGTTACCGGATTTGGGTTGATTTCTTGTTGTTCACCCGTGTAATTAGGTGCGGCTGTTACATGATATTATCCTTCCTTGTTGAGTGATTCGTAATATGCCTAGATCTCCTTATTATGTTTGTTTCTCGTGAGATGGTCTTGCCTATCTTATGGTCGAAGGTTCTTGAGTTGATGTATTAATTGTATCTTGAATTGTTGCCATTATTGTTGTTGTACTTGTTGTGGTGATGCACGAGGTTTCTGCCGTGCGGTTGTTGGTATGGGGATTTGCACGATGTTTCTGCCGTGCCATGTTTACTACTGATATTGCACATGCGGCGTGATAAGGCTGGATACTGTTTAACCAAAGAATTAGATCCTTTGACTAAACCTATTTCTAGGATGAACACGGGTTACTGATAATCAAGAAAATAGAGAAAAATGAATAATAAACAATATTGCTGAAATATAGAAAAGCAAAGTAGATTGTATTTTAGAATCAGATGCCTTTACAAGCTGTATTCCCCTCCCTTATATAAGAGATTACTTGATATAACGCACAACTCTTGCTATGATTGCCCATTAATGAAATTATGACATTAATGGGGCGTTACAAAGGATAACGGTAATTGTGGTATGGTTACATAACGTACGAGTAATCAATTGTGGGTTCTTGAATCTGCCCGTAGCTTTGTCCAGATTCATTTTGACCGTGTCTCTTCCCTATCTTGGACATGTTGAGTTTCCCGTGGCTGATGAGCTCGAGGGTTTATTGAATCGTGCCTCTTTGTACCGTACCTCTTCAAAGAATCACATCCAGTTGTCGCGTTCTCCTGTGTCCACATAACTGGCTGAGTTGTCAAGAGCATGCTTATGTGTGAAACTCTTTGTTTACCAATACAGATAGTCCCCCCACTTACCATATATTTATCGATTAATATTTGGTAAGTGGATACTCATTTATGGAGGGAATATTTTGCCACCGCTATATGTCGAAACATTGTATCCTTCTCTAAACCATATGCATCGTTTGTCACTTCCATTTAATGCTTATACCACGTGTCCTTCTCGGATTGGTTCTGTATTTACTCGGCACCTTTTAGGGATTTTTGCGGCTATGTCAGTCCCAAAGTGACATCTTCAATTATGACTTTTCGTCATTATTTTTCTTTTTTTCCATGTTTGACGATTTTCCTCAAGTATAAAAACCTTTCTTCTTTTCTTTGCTTCCACAAAACACTCTCTAACTTCGTCTTTTGTAAAGAATTTTCTTCTTGCCTTTGTAAACATGTCTTCTTCAAATAAACCTCAGGGATTAATAGATATTGAAAATTTAACGCCATCTTCTGCTCCGACTAGGAGTCGAAGGGGTGGTAGACTTAGGAGTCTAGGATCCACTCCTTCGAGAGGCTCCTCTTCTTCTCAGATAGTTCCCCTTCCTTCTGATAGGTCTGTAGTTTCTCTGAGGTTTAGGGCTTCTCGGTCTTTGTCTAGAGGTAGAGGTGAATGCCTTCGTGAACCTGGAGTTGATGAAATTTTTCCTGCTGAGTTTGTCTTTGCTAGAGATAATCAAGTTCTTGTAGACCAATCTTCTTCCCTTGAGAGTGTCGAAAGGTATTCAACTCTTATAACTGAGGGTCAGATTTCCCTTGTTCATAGGGAGTGTTTTTGGAGACCTAATTTCCCTGTCTACATTCCGAATAATAATCAAAGAATAAATCCTTACAAGATGGGATATTCTTTTGTTTATACGTACCCTTTTACTCTAGGGTTTAGACCTCCCATTGACCCAGTCATAATTGAATTCTGTCGTTCATTCAATATCTTCTTAGGACAAGTTGGTCCACTAGTGTGGCGAGTTGTCACATGTCTTAGGAGTTTAGCTTCTTTAGTCTCGGTTCCTTTTTCTTTCAACCATCTTATTCATCTCTACTCTCCTACCTTGTTTCGTGAAAGGGATTTTTACTCTGACTGCTAGGAGCAAAAGAGTGCTGGTAACTCCTTGAGATGATAAGGATAGGGGTTGGTACCTCCGGTATGTTGTTGTACCCACTGTTGGTTTAGTGGGTGAATAAAATCTTCCCTTCCCTGAGAAGTGGAATCCTGATGCTTTAGCTCACATCTATTTACTTTTCCTCGTTCTGATTTGAGATGTTTTACTAACACCGTATCTGTTTTTTCTTCACTCAGCAATCATGAATACTGTTGAGAATTTCTCTGGTATCTGTGATTGGATAGAAAATTTGTTGTCCGTTTCTTTTTTAGAAGAGAGATCTTGGAAGTACCTCACTGGGAGGTATGGTTGGCATGTAAAGACCCACGGTAAGTGAAGCTTTTGTTATTGCTTCTCTCCTTACTCGAGTCTCTTCTTTCTTTGTCGCTTAACTTTTTCCCTTTTGATAGGGTTCTCTGCTCGTGGGGTGTCTGCTTCATCTATCCCGAAGATGTCTTTGGCTCAGGCCCAAGATATTATTGTTGGTTCGTCTTCCTCAAAGAGTAAAATTGATGAGTCTCGTTACGTAGAAGAAGAAGAAGAAGAAGAGGGTGCTTTAGTACACAGGCCACAGAGAAGGCGGGTGGTTTCAGATGATGAGTTCACACCCATGACCTTGCCTTCCGTGTCTGTGGTTGAGCCCTCTACCTTTGAAGATGTTTCACATTCCCCCATACATAAGTTTGTAGATTACCTGTTCCATGAAGGTTTTGACCTTGATCCTGACGATGTCCCTTTGGCTGCTGTCTTTCCTGCTTCTTTAAGAGAAGCTGTCTCATCTGCTCCTTTGTCTATTACGGCTTCTGCTGTTACTTTTCCCGTGGCTTCCTCAACTCTTCAACCCTCCGTGCCTGCTTCTTTGCACGTGGCTGCTGCAGCTCCTCAACCTTCCGTGCCTGTTGCTGCTTCTTCTCTGCCTGCTTCCATGCCTTCCGTAGGGAAGTGGGGTCTTCCAGCAGAGAGATGCGGCAGGTGGTAATAGAGGTTCCAGCTGAGGGGAATCTTTTCAAGAAAACGGGTGATCCCTAAGTGTGGCTCAAGCCTTTGATAGGTCCCACTGAGAAAGCCAAGCTAGCCATCCATAATGCTCTTACATAGGCCAATGAAGTTGTGCATACCTCTTTGAAGGTATGATGCAGGTTATCCTTTTTCATTTTCGTATGAAATTTATCATATCTGATTGGTTTATTTCTTGTAGATTAATATTATAGGCATGAAGCTTATGAAGAGGATCTCAAATACAGATCAGGAGACAAAAGAGTTGCAGGCCGATGCTGATAATTGGAAAGCACAGTATGATAGCCTAAGGATTGACATGGATGCCTTAGAAGAGGAAATGAGTACCTTGAAGCGGCAGATGAGGCTCATGGCGGCAGAACTGGAAGTAGAGAAGGCTTCTTCCAGTCAGGCTGATAAAGACAAGAGTGTTCTGGAGTCCTTATTTGCTGAGCAGTTGTCCTGCGCTTCAGAGAAGATTAGAGACTTGAAAAACTTGTTGGGGCAGAAGGAGGAATACTCAGGCGAGCTCGTGCAATCACTCACTCGTACTCAAGAGGACCTTCGTAAGGCTTTAGATAAAGTTCAAACTCTGGAGGAGTCGATTGTACCGTTAAGGGCCGCCCATGAAGCTGCTGAAGCAGAGAAGGACGGAGTGAGAGCTGAGCTTCAAGTATGGGCAAGGGATTATGAAGATCTTGAAGAGGTGGCTGCTGTTGATGTGAGCTGGGCGTATATGAATTCTCTCCTTGACACATTGATGGAAATGAATCAAGAGGGTTTCGACCTTAGTGCTGAAATAGCTAAAACTAAGGAAGCCATGGAGAAGGCTCAACAAGGTCATAACCTCTCTTCACCTGATGGTTAGACTCCGGCGGCTCGTGCCTCTTCATCCATAGTTGCTCCCGCTCCTTCTGCCAGTGAAGTCAACCCCCCTCCTGAATAAGTTTAGTTGGTTTAACCCCCCTCCCCCTTTTTTTTTTATCTTTTTCTCAATTGGTGGTTACCCCCAGTCCCATCGGGGGTAAATTTGGGTCTCTTTAAAGCCCCCAAATGACAACTTAGGGGCACCTCAATGTATAAAAATTCTATACGGCTAAGTATAAGTTAATACTTAGTTTACTTAGCCGTTTTAATATATTAATGCTAGTATGACTTTCATTGAGTTTTGTTTCACTCTTTAAGTCTTTTGCATGCTTTTTTTTTCGAGGTTTTTGTTTTTTCCTCTGAAATTTTGCATAAGCATGCTGTAGTCACTCGTACCTTTTCATAGTAGGTACGATGTTTGTTAGCCTTTTTGTAGTTGGCTTCATTTATGAAAGAGGTCCCTTTATGATTGTCATGAAGAAGACGTCTCAACTTCATGATAATGCAATAGAGTGATAGGAATTTTACACATGTTTAAGGATGTTTCCAAGGAAAGTTTTATTTTGTTTGAACTTCCACGACATTTTACGTGTGTTTTATTATCGTCTAAAACTCATGTTGCAGCTGTTTTATTTAGCAAATTTGATATACACTTGTATTTCATAACTATTTTTCATGGGTAACAGTTTTTCAATATTGATACAAGGGAACAACTGTTTTTCACTAGTAACAGTTTTTATAAAGTTTGGGGACTCTACCCGCAACTGTATTTGTTGGAAATAATTTTCTAATAAGTACGAGGGAAATGTTTTCTTATTCGTAACTGTTTTATTTGATAACAGTTTCTATACGAGTACGAAGTTTTCGTAACTGTTTTTAATCATAACCGTTTTTGAATGAGTACACTGATGATGATCTTTTACCCCTAACTGTTTTTTGAGCTTAAACAAAGAATTAGATCCTTTGACTAAAGCTATTTCTAAGATGAACACGGGTTACTGATAATCAAGAAAATAGAGAAAAATGAATAATAAACATTATTGCTGAAATATAGAAAAACAAAGTAGATTGTATTTTAGAATCAGATGCCTTTACAATCTGTATTCCCCTCCCTTATATAAGAGATTCCTTGATATAACACACAACTCTTTCTATGATTGCCCATTAGTGACTAATTATGACATTAATGGGGGCGTTATAAAGGATAACACTAATTGGGGTACAGTTACATAACGTACGAGTAATCAATTGTGGGTTCTTAAATCTGCCCGTAGCTTTGTCCAGATTAATTTTGACCGTGTCTCTTCCCTGTCTTGATCAGGTTGAGTTTCATGTGGCTGATGAGCTCGAGGTTTTATTGAATCGTGCCTCTTTGTACCGTACATCTTCAAAGAATCACATCCAGCTATTGCATTCTCTTGTGTACACATAACTGGCTGAGTTGTCAAGAGCAGGCTTACGTGTGAAACTCTTTTTTTACCAATACAGATACGAGATTGAGTGTTGCGCATGTGGCGTGACAAGGTGGGAACAAATTTATGTATGTGTGGTGAAACAAGACGGGCATATACTTTACTATTGCACACATAGCGTGACAAGGTGGGTTATGTCAGGGATTGGTTGTGATACTTGTGTTGGCATGGGGGTATTCCTTGTTGTTGATATTGTGTACTGGAACACTTACCGTGTGAGTGTATTCGTGTGGAAACTTATGAGATGAAAATGTACGCGTTTCCTCTTTTATTTTCCTTATGTCTATTGGTCGTTGAAATCATGTTAGGACACCTGCACAAGCATACACGTAGTTAAGTACTACTAATGGATTCAGGACTTCTTGTTGTTGTCAAGTATAAATACTCTTGTTGTGCTTACTTTAAGGCTGGGAATGACCCAATTGGCACGTGAGTCGTCTATGCAGTTAGTACTCGATGAGGGCGCAAGATGCCAAGTGTTAGGGTTCGAATATTGGGACCAGTAAATGGTGATTTGTCCGAGGTTCAGAACCTCGTGGAGATGATTATGAATTTGATGTATAAGTGGTTGGATTTGTTGAGTCATCCCATGTATGTGTTGCATACTTATATGCCAGATTTGTTTGTGTTCTATTCAGTCTTGTGTTACTTCATGGTCTTTCTGCTGATATTTATTGTTTTCCTTCTATATCGAATTCACTGTCTCGTTAGCTATATTGCGTAGACTTTATGTGTATATCATCATTTCCTTGATTCCTATATTGATACTTGTTCAGTTTTATTAGACCAGTGGATGTCTTGACTAGTCCCCGTCACTGCTTCACCGAGGTTAGTCTTGATACTTACTGGGCACCGCTGTGGTGTGCTCATACTACTCTTCTGCATATTTTTGTGTGTGCAGATTCCAGGTTTTCGCATAGCCGGCTAATTGATTGTCAGTAGCGCGGTTGCTGTTGTGGAGACTCAAGGTAAAACCGCTTCAGCGTTCGCGATTTCAGAGTCACCATCTTATATTTTTGTTTGCACTATTGTACTTATTTCTGAACAGTGGTATTTTTAGGAGTTTTAGTGTAAATTCTTAAAAGCTTATGACTTGTACTTCCAAGTTTTGGGAATATACAATGTGTACAGAATCTCTTGCTTCAGGAAAAAAAATTAGATTTTATTAATTATTGTTGATTATTCCATGAATATTAGGCTTACCTAGTCCTTAAGACTAGGTGTCATCACGATACCCAACAGAGGGAGATTTGGGTCGTGACAATAATGCAGTAGTTTTGAAACAGTTACGAGAGTGGAAAGGGTGGATGTGGTTCACCCAGAGTGTAGTTGACGCCAATGAGTATTTGGTTCTGGGAGTTCTACGCCAATGTGGCGCACATAAAGAAAGGGACCAAAGTGACAAAAATAGGAATTTGAAAGTGAGATTTGACCAACACACACTGAACTCCTATCTGGGGTTTGAGGATGTAGAGCCTGCACAGTACTTGGAGAAGCTGGTGATTGGTGATGCAGCTCGCCCATGGCTAATTAAGCTTTTTGCAGCCTTGAGGATACCACCACCATGGATCACTGAAGAGGTTCCTATTCAGCGGAACACCCTAATCTTCAAGGCGAAGGGATGTCCGACCTTCGTATGCAGCAGACTAGACCCGTGCCGGAATGAAACCAACCTACCTATTCCACGGGCAGTTCTAGTTGCCTTTATTATGTCTAAGTACCCGTTTAATGTGGGTGCCGTAATGTCGGCCAACATGTTTTTGTTCGCCAGGCAAGGTGATACCCACTACCGGCACCATCACTGAGTACCTTACTAATGCACGGGTGGAGCCATGATATTTTGACATGAAGGTTCGGGCTAAGAAGCCCTTCTCTTAGTATTCTATGATGAATTCTCACAACCCTAAGAAAAAGGGTCAGCCGACTACCATCATAGGTTAGTATGAGGAGCCATCGGTGGTAGCTGCAGAGTCAGCAG
This sequence comes from Nicotiana paniculata, assembly GCA_005239505.1. NCBI lineage: Eukaryota > Viridiplantae > Streptophyta > Magnoliopsida > Solanales > Solanaceae > Nicotiana > Nicotiana paniculata. The sequence goes on along the minus strand of ML339823.1, from coordinate 58,118 downwards.
ATATGCCTTCCACTTCAGCAGAGCCCTTAGCAAGTGCAGCTGTCATGCCTTCACCTTCAGCCTCAGTACCTCCCACCTCGGCTTTGAAGCAAGTGCCTATTCCCTCTGCTCCACTCCCTGTGCTATGAGTCTCCCAGACACTAGCGAGCCTCAACAACTAGATACAGATAGCTACTACAAATCTATCTAACATATCCAGTCATGTTGCATGACAGTCATCTATTCCGGCATCCCAATTTCCTCCCACAGTTGAAGAAACTTTAAAGAAGATCCTGGAAAATCATAACACTATTACGACCACTTTGGTACAGCAAGGGGTTGTGATTGAAGAGCTGTCCAAGGAAGTGAAGAAGATGCAGAATTCACAGGCCTCAAAGAAGTCAATGCATAAACTCTGGTGACAGGTCACCAAGCTTGCAACAGCTGGAGACATTCCATTTGATATGTTGATAGACCCGCACCACCTAAGCCCAGATCCTACAACACCTACAGTACCAGCTGGCCAGTCTGAGGAGCCAGACATTGTTAATGACATTGCCGAGGCAGTGCGTCATATGTTTACCAACCCAGTCACTCCGGACTTGAGGATGATGAGATCCAATTGGATGAGGTTGAGGTTGGTGCCACAACTGGGGACATACAGATGGCCACATAGCCATAGGGAGTTCTCTTCACTCTCACCCTTCATTTAATCTTATTTTGTTGAGCATTAGGGACAATGCTTATTTTTATTCGGGGAGAGGGAGGGGGGAGTTTCTTTGACATATTTTGATGATTCAATATTTTGATAACTATGAGACATTTGTCCTGTAATTAACTTATTACTATTTTCTTCTTCTTTCTCATTATGTATATATTCTCTCTTATCCCTCATTATGTATATTCATTTAGCTTTCAATAGTTTTTTGTTTTATAGCTTCTTTATCTTTATGTTTGTCTTCTTTTTGAATTAGTAGCTTCTTTGATTTAATATCTTCTTTTTATGTTTTAGTATATATTCTCTCATATCCCTTATTATGTATATTCATTTAGCATTCAATAGTTTTTTGTTTTATAGCTTCTTTATCTTTATGTTTGTCTTCTTTTTGAATTAGTAGCTTCTTTGATTTAATATCTTCTTTTTATGTTTTAGTATATATTCTCTCATATCCCTTATTATGTATATTCATTTAGCATTCAATAGTTTTTTGTTTTATAGCTTCTTTATCTTTATGTTTGTCTTCTTTTTGAATTAGTAGCTTCTTTGATTTAATAGCTTCTTTTTATGTTTTAGTGGATAATAATCCTTTGATTTTCTTAATGCTACGGTTCTTTCCAAAGGTGGCTTTTGTGTGAACCGGGTGACTTTTCCCAATGATGGATGGTGTGGCAACCTTCTTAAAGGATTGAGTCCATTTTTCGTGTTTAGGTAATAATAGTAGCAATAATGAATAAAAATACCTAATTGATTCATGCTCGTAGATCCAGATATGCTTCACGTGAGAAGTGAGATGTCTTTGTTGCAAGTCCAAGTATCCGTGAGAATGGTTTAGAACTTGCCCCGAATGTATTTCTAGGCAAAATTTTAAATTTTGTTGGCTTGAGAAGTGATTGTAGGCTCTCCTTGACCCGCTTGAAGTTCTTTGACCACCAATGTTTTTATCCCTAGTCAACCCATTTGAGCCTAAAACCTTTATTATATGATAACCATGTTACAAGCCTTTAGTCGTGACCCTCTCTTTGCACCCGAGCTTTCTTTAACACTCTTGTGAAACCATTGGCTAAAATGTAAGTTTGGGGGAGAGAAAAGGAACTTGAAAGAGGTATCAAGACATAAAAAAAAGAAAAGAAATAAAGAGAAGGAAAGGAAAGAAAAGGAAAGAACAAAAAGAAAAATGCAAAAAGAAAGTGAATAAGTTGAAGAGTTGAAGGGGTTCAAAGAAAAGTAATGATGCAAAGCATGGAGAAATCAAAGAGGGAGAAAATGAATGTCATGATTAAGAAAGAGTGATGTTAAGTCTCTCTAGTTCCCCCAAGGAAAAGAAAATGCATCAAAGAGTTGGCAAAGCATGGGCCTTGAAAAGAAAATAGAGTGCTTAAGAAAAGATGAACCCGTTCTATCATAGCATATCCAACCTTAGTCCAAAAGCCTTCATTGCATTTCGAAAAAGCTCTGCGTGATTTTAACCCGAGTGATCTTACATTAGTGATGATCTACATGAGGGGCAAGCCTATGGTAATTAAATCCGTACTTGCGAAATTCTTTTGAGATAGATGAGTGAACCTTCCACAAATCTTTTGAAATCCTTGAAGAATAAAGTCAACTCTTGATGCTCAAGTGTCACATTAGAACTATTTGTGCTTAAAAAATTTACCTTGTTGCCTTGTTGATAATTCATAAGTGATGTGGGTAATTGTTGGTCCCAATTGATGTGTGATTGACTTACCTTTGATTAGCTAGAATGGATCTTAACTTGTGGATGCGGGAACTACTTTATTTGCTTGAGGAAAAGAAATAGCTTAAGTTTGGGGGAGTTGATAAGTGGGGATTTTGACTACTTATTAGAGCCTTTAAGCTTTTGTTTTAGTCCATAATCATTTAATTGTGTTCTAGAAAACTAATGAATTGTGTTTAATTGCAAGAATATTAGAAGATGAACCCCCGAGATGAAATCCAACTAAAGAAGGAGTAATCTGAATTCAAAGACATAAAAGGCACAGAAGCTCAGAAGTGCGGACTGCAAAATATCATCTGCGGCCACAATTTTAAAGGAAAATCCATCAAAGTTTGGTGCAAGTGCATTCCGCACATGAATTGTGCAGCCGCAAAAGCTGGTCTAGGAGAAAATAGACGAGTTTCCTTTTATTATTTTTAGTAGTTTTTCATATTTTAAGCTATTTGAACATATATCTTATCATTACAATTAGCAATATTAGTTTCATTATAATTTCTTCTTCTATTTCTTTCATTTCTAGCATGGGTAGATAGATTTTTACTTGGGTTGTAACCCAACCCTAGTGTGTAACCTTAATGGGTGTTTAATTTAATGTTTGTTTATGCTTGGGTGTTTTATTATTTAGCCTTGTTCTTGATTTTATTTGTGTAATTAATGGTTGCAAATATTAGTTCATGCCTATTTGACTTGGTCTCTACTTGAGAAAGAGAAACTTAGTCTAGAAAAACTTAGCGAACAAGAAATTGGGTCAATCGAGAGATTGGTAAGCCCAATTAAATGGTTGAACCTAGAGATAGTAACAACCCGATTTGAGCTTTTTATCAACCGTTTTGTTCAATATCCATTTGGACTCGAGAAAGCCAAATTGGGCAAAATCACTCTTTGGCCGAGAGGTATTGAGTGGGTAATCGAGTGTTGATAGTTATAATACACCCTGACCAAACTAATTTGGTGAAGGTCATAGCCCTAGGCTTTTTATAACATTTGAAAAACAACAAAAATAATTTTCCTAGTTTTATTTCTTAAATTAAAATCGTAGTTTAAATTAGACTTTAAAACAACCAAATTTGGTGGGAGTGTAAATTTAGATATTCAAACTCACACGCTATGATACATACTACTAACTCCCACACATATAGATCCCTGCGAGATGACCCCGACTCTTGTTGGGTATTATTATTGCATCGACCATTTTCATAACCTCGAATAGAGGTGTGAAATTGGACGATATCAAAGAACAAGAACCATTACCCATAATCTCATCGGTTTGCAGACCCACAAGGAATATGAATTAGTAAAAATAAGGTACCATAGTATACCTTTAAATATTAGGTAGCGACTCTCTTTCATCAATAACAGAGAAACCGCAAGTTGGATCCTGTCTTGACTAGTGCAAAATAAGGTGCAACAACATGGAGACTCTGTTGGGGATATCACACTCCGGTTATGACATTAGCAGACTTAGAATAATTTGGCATCTAGATTTGTTTATAACTTGGTTTTATTATAGTTGAAATTGCAATTACATGCTTACCTGCTTTGTTTGCTCTTTATGATTATCATGCTTATTGTTGTTACACCTTTTTCTGTTATTGATTTATATACACTGTCATCACATTTCTTCCAATCGAGTCTTGGTCGTACACTATCACACACAATGGCACGCAAGGGTTGTCTTTTACACCCTTCCGAACCTTCTTTCCAAAACTCTCTAGTTTCAGAGAACGGCTTTGTCAGGTAAACTGATATAACTTCTCACAACCTTCAGTCCAATTCAAAAGTAGGAAACACGTTACTCTAGTAAAATAGGTCATACTACATAAACCTTAGGTGAGTCGATCCTTGGTACCGATACACAATTAGGAAAGCCACCCTAATGTCAATGGATCATGCACCCAACTACATAACTTCTGTAGAAATACAAACAAACATGACTAGACACTTAAAGATCCGGAAAAAACACTTACCCAAACATCTTTCTTTTACTTGCCTCAGAAAATGGAAAACAAATTAAACATCTTGAAATGAGCATGGTAATGGGAGCACCACATAATTTGAAATAGTGGTTGAAGAATATTTGTCGGAAACACAGAGATGAGCTTCGGACGCACCTGGGGGAATTAACTACATTGATGAACATCCGAGCAGATAGGGTGCTCACTCTCCTGTTGATAGAAATTTGGGATTCGGATAAAGTGGTGTTCAAATTTGCCGATTGTGAGCTAGTAACGACATTGGAAGAAGTCACAAGTTTCACGGAGCGTTCATTCAACGAAAGAAAGCCGGTATTGCTAATTACTATGCCCAGTTACGGGTTCTTGGATGCCTTAATTCTTGTCAACAATAGGAGTCTCAGAAGTATCGAGGATGGATGGGTGAGCCTCGACTAGATGTTCTGCAGATTTAGGCACTGTGAAAGCAGCGGATGGTATTCAGGGGTGTTTCAATGTGACCAAGCAGCGTGGGAGAGTCTCAGGCCTATCAATTTTGAAATGGCACTGATGGTATTATTGGTCTTCCTGCAGCGTGGGGTCGTATCAACATCAACCTGTTACTAGTGGTGCTGGAAACCTTTTGTGGAAATCTTCAAGCTACTTTGGTACCGATGGTGTTGGCTGAGATGCTGAGGGCTTTGTCTGCATGCGCATGAGGGTATGAATTCGCATGTGCATGACGGTATGAATTTTTTAAAATTTGTACCTTGCTGCTTCAGATCTAGGATACTGAATATTTCTTCTAGCGAGAGGCCACCATCGACTACTTCGTGGGTGTCAACAATATTATCCGCAACCACAATGAAAGAATGAGACACTGGATCTCCTCACACGAGCAAGAAAAATGGAGGGAAACACTGACCAATCTGACAGGAGAATGGATCAACTGGAAACTCTTTTTGTTAGGTGGAAGGGCAATCTTGAGGACTCCTCAGAAATACTTCATTGAGTTAATTGGACTTGAAGGCATTCAACCATACTCACCCTTGCGGTTCCTCAGATAGTTCGGAATGATTCAAGATGTACCTATGTGGACAAGGAAAACACTATATGAGGATAAGTACAATGGATAGATCCTACTTCCCAAGATAAGAAGGCTGCAACAAGAGTGGAATGACCTGGTAGCAATGCCTATGGGTCAAAACTCATAGTGTACTCTTGAGTATTATGTCTGGATTAACAAAAAAGAAGAACTGGCCCCGCCAAGCAGAGAGGGTATAGCCTGGTTAGAGGATGCGGTGGATGCTTTGCAGATTTATCATGAGTTCCTGCCACATTATCTTGTGACTGCCTCAATGCATCGTCAGGTGGTCCCGGGATCCATTGACCACATGTTTCCACCTACTGAAGACGATGATCATGTAGTGGAGTGTGTCTAGAGAGAATCAAGCACATAGCCAGAAGAAGATCCGGAGAAGGAGTCTGAATTCAATGATGATGAAGAGGAGTTTGATGAAGACCAGAAAAAGGATCCGGAAGAGGATCCAGAAGAAGAGAAGGATATGGGGAAAGACCCAGGGGATGATTATTAGAGTTGGTTGATTTAACCTCTTTCCCGCTTTGTATCCTTATCCCTAATTTTCCCTCTTTACTTTCCAAAAGGGCGAGTAGTTCAAGCCCACACAGTTATATGAAATAGTGGTGTAACCCTTGTTCCTACTTGTATCAATCCAAATTATCAATGAAAACAAATTGATTCAAATCTTATTGTCTCAAGTCTAAATGTCTGTCAAATATTTGCGAATTAGTCCTACCTCCGGCAATGAGAGGTCCCCGCGAATTCTAGGAACGCGCTAGCTGTACTCCTCGAATTATCTGCTCTATGTGATTTCCTGCCCGTATAAATGAAGAAATTGACTCTTCTTCCTTTTCTTTTCTTTCTTCTTAGTTGTGTTTGCTTTATTATTATCCCTAAAAAGAAAGAAAGTTGGTTTGTGTCGACCAAAATTGGCGGATCTAAGGTCAAAATGAAAGATTCCAGCCGCAAAATACCCAACTGAACATGCTCTGGTTATAGCCGACAGCCCGGGGAGATCGAGGGAAAAATACAACACTAGGAATGATGAACATGTGGCCAGGATAGCCCAGGAAATGAAGTCCTTAAGGGAGGAGGTACATCACATCGGAGACTTGGCGCGCACCTGGCCGTGACAACACTTCCTCATCCACCTAGATTCCCTTCTTTGGATTCACTCCCTGACCACTTCCCTTCCACTTCACGCCAAAACAAATACACCCAACCTTCAACTCCCACCAGTCAAGTCATACCTCCAGTAACCCCCGCTAACCCACCAAATCTCCTCATCTACACTTCTTACGTACCACAATTCACTCAGACATCACAGAACCCGCCTATTACCACTAATGCAACTACCCCTCCTCGTGGCAGAGTCACTTTCACCACTAAGCAGCACATATATGTGGCACATGCCGCAACCCGTGAGTGGTACGTTCCCCCTGTTTATGCCATTTCTAAACCTACCTTTACAGCACCTGTCACGGTTAGGGTGCCTTATGAGATTTACCAATGTGCCGAGATGGAGAGAGAAGAAAGGCTTAAGGAAGAAAAGTCAGTATCTGAGCAGTTGCAAATGTTGAGAAGGCAAATGAAGAGTCTCCAAGTTGCCCGGGAAAGTGAAAGTTTGGACTATGAGGATCTGTGTATTCATCCAGATGTGGATATTCCAACAGGGTACAAACCTCCAAAGTTTTATATCTTCGATGGGATAGGGACCCTCACGCACATTTGAGGGCATATTGTGACAAGTTAGTCGGAATGGGGAGGAACGAGAAGCTAAGGATGATGTTATTTATAAGAAGTTTGATGGGAGAATCACTCACCTTGTATACTTCTCAGGATTTAAGAAATTGGAGAACTTGGCAAGATATGACGGAGGACTTCGAATCGTTTTCGATTCAATATAGAGATCACTCCTGATTGGTTCTCACTAGCGAACCTGCAGAAAAAATCATCTGAATCATTCCAAGAATATGCACGACAGTGGTGGTCGGAGGCTGCACGTCGCAACCTTCGTTGTATGACAGTGAACCAACCAAGTATTTAGTAAGATCCAGGAGGGAATATACTTTGAAAAGATAATGGGAATGATGGGAAAGAAGTTCCCCGAGCTGGTCAAGATGGGAGATTTCTTAGAAGAGGGCATAAAATCTTGTAAAGTACAATCCATGGCAGCACTGCAAGCGGTCAGCGAGGCCATCCAGTCAGGATCAATCGGTAGCGGAAAGAAGAAGAAATAGGAGGTATCAGAATTCGTCCCTTATTAACAACCCAACCCACATCACGGGAGAACCTCTTATTCACCAAACAACCCCTCACTGTCCTATCTATAATACCCAACCATATTACCACCCTCAACCACAATACATCTCTCCTCGATCCAACAATAACCAAAACCCACAACGACCATATGCTCCTGTCCAAACCACTACTCACAAGAAATAAATTGCCTATGCGCTACGCCCTCGTCCCAACTTTGAAGAGAGGGGCCCTAGAACTTATACCGTGATTGATGAGCCTCTGGCCCAATTGTTTGAAAGATTGACAAGAGAAGGATTGATACACCCAATCGAAGGAAGGGTTCCTAAACATCCCTCCAAGTATTTTGATGGCACTAAAAGATGTGTGTATCATTCTAATGTACCTAGGCATGATACTGAAGATTTTTTCAAGTAGAAAAAAGAAATTGAAACCTTAGTCAAGAGCGCAGCCATTCAGTGCACTCCGGCACAGACCTATGTGAATCGCAATCCACTGCCAAATCATCGAAACCAAGGAAATAACATGATTACATTAGACGAAGAGAATGACCTGAAGGGAACAATTGTCACTATAGGAAATGTAGAAGCCTTAATGGTCCCTCCTTAAAATGCTCCGATCATTACAACACAATTGAGGCTTATAATGATGGTTCAGACTTATCCGCAGCAACTTGTTGCTATTATAGGTGACGAAGAAATTTGGGAATACAAAACTATCCTATGGACGAACCAGTAAAAGGGAAAAGCCAAAATGACAGACTCTGTTGCAGCCCATGGTATGACTAGGTCTGGGAGATGCTACACTCCTTAAGATGTCAATCGAGGAAACCTGGGGAGGGAACAAATTCCAAGAAGGAACATAACAGACAAAGAAGCCGTCGATTTTTGGAAGAGTATGTCAAGCAAAGAGTATTCTGTGGAGGAGCAGCTGAAGAAAACCCCATCACAAATATCAATCATGGATCTATTAATGAGCTTCAACAGTCATAAGGACGCCCTGTTAAAAGTACTAAGTGGGGTAAGTTTACCAAGTAACACTACTAGTGAGGCGTTGGTCTTGACAATTGGGAAAACAGTTGAAGAAAACATGATCACTTTTATAAAAGACGAACTCTCCGTCGAGGGCGCAAGTCATAACAAGTATCTTCACATCATTGTCAAATACGGGGACAAAGTGGTGTCCTGGTGTTGGTTGATGGCGGATCACGAGTCAATATTTGTCTGCTCTCCACCCTACGGGAGTCGGGAATTCATTTGAGGGAATTCAAAGAAAGCCACGTAAGGGTGAGAGCCTTTGATGATGCGAAAAAGATGTTATCGGAGAAATTTATCTAGCCTTGCGAATCGGGCCGATCAATTTTCTAGCGTTGTTTTAAGTAATGGACATCTCTTCTTCCTACAACTTGCTACTGGGAAGACCCTGGATATATATGGTAGGGGCAGTGTAATCCACTTTTCACCAATGCATGAAATTTGAATGGGGATGTCAGGAGATCATGGTTCATGGCGAGTGGGATCACTCCACCTAAAAACTTGGGAATGCAGTCGCTGTATAGATCAAAGATGGCTATGAGGGAGATGATGAAATATGGATACAGGCCAGGAACAAGGGTGGGATCCAAGTAAGATGGAATCATAGAGCCAATTGAACATAATGGTCTAAAAAGAAAGTGCTGGCATACAATATGAGCCTCCAGAAGGAAAAGTTTGCACTGTTAGCTTCGGGAAAAAAGGTTTTTATGCCAGAGCATGTTGCAAGTCCGGGATAGAGTTCAGTACCCCAAGATGATACCATCGATGAGATGGGAAATATGTTCGTGAATATGATTAAGGAATGGTGTGAAGCAACTGACATCAAGAAATCAACTATCAGGGATACTGAAAAAGGGGAAGAGCTGCAGAGTTGGATCGCCAGTCTATTTTGGTTCTGTGGGAGTCTTGATAGTATGGAACTGTAAAATTTTCTTTTGAAAAGAGCACAGTCAATTGAGGAATGAACCGTGTACATATCTTTTGTCATTTGCCTCCTGTGAACACTTAAAACGTTCCCCTTTTGTTGAAATAAAAAGAATCATTTCCCTAAATATTGCAACTTTATTTACCACTTTATTTATACTTAGATTTTTCATTTCAGCAATCAAACTGATAAAAAAGCTTGTTCCACAATTATGCCATGTAACAAAACTGTAAAGCGCAACAACCTAGATTTCAAAGAGTATGACAAGAGAATGATGCCTAGAAATATTCCGCAGGAGATCGAGCAATTGGAGAGTTCGAAAAAACCCAACCTTGAAGAAACAAAAGTGGTCAATCTTGGAAGTGAAGAAGATGTAAAAGAAACGAGGATCAGCATTCACCTAGAAGCCAAGCAGATGGAAAAAATGATTGAGCTCCTCCGAAAGTACGTCGATGTGTTCTCATGGTCCTTTGATGACATGCCGGGATTAAACACCGACATTGTTTCACATTGAATGCCAACCGATACTACCAGACTGCCAGTCAAGTAGAAACTCAAAAAGTTCAAACGTGATTTAAGTCTAAGTATAAAGGAAGAAGTGACCAAATAGATAGAAGAAAATATGGTAAGGGTCACCAACTACCCAAGCTAGTTATCAAACATCGTCTCAGTACCCAAGAAGTATGGAAAGATCATAATATGTGTGAACTACCGAGATCTCAACAAATTTATTCCAAAGGACGATTTCCCTCTGCCAAACATCCATATCCTCATCGACAACTGCACAAAGCATGAACTGCAGTTGTTTGTTGATTGTTTCGATGGATACCATCAAATCTTAATGCACGAGGAAGATGCAGAGATGACAACTTTCACCACGCCTTGGTAGTATGCTATTATAGAGTTATGCCGTTCGGTTTCAAGAACACCAGCACCACCTACATGAGGGAAATGATGACCCTCTTCCACAACATGATTCATAAGGAGATTGAAGTATATGTGGATGACGTCATCATAAAGTCTCAAAAAATCTCGAAGCACTTGGACGACTTGAGGAAAATTTTTGAATGCCTGCGAAGGTACAATTTGAAGTTGAACCCAGCAAAGTGTGCGTTCGTCGTCCCTGCTGGAAAACTATTGGGCTTCATTGTAAGCAGGAAGGGGATAGAGCTGGACCCATCAAAAGTCAAGGCTATCCAGGAATCACCGCCACCAAAGAGCAAGAAAGATGTCATGAGTTTTCTGGGCAGATTGAATTACATCAGTCATTTCATAGCCCAATACACGCTAATATGTGAACCCATTTTCAAGTTGCTCAAGAAAGATGCTGGCACAAAATGGACAGAAGAGTTCCAGAAAGTCTTTAACAGAATCAAAAAGTATCTTTCAAATTCGCCGGTGCTAGTTCCCCTGAACAAGGGAAACCATTGTTGCTCTATTTGTCAGTCTTGAACAAAACCTTCGGCTATGTGTTGGGGAAGCACGACGAAATTGGGAGAAAGGATCAGGCCATCTACTATTTGAGTAACAAGTTTACGCCATGCGAGCCAAGTATACCCTGATAGAACGTACTTGTTGTGCTCAGACTCGGATTGCTCAAAATCTAAGGCATTACATGTTAGCACACACCACACATCTGATATCTCGGCTCGATCCGCTCAAGTACATCTTCCAGAAGCCGATGCCTACCGGAAAGCTAGCTAAATGGAAAATTATGCTTAGCGAATTCGCCATTGTGTACATAACTTAGAAAGCTATCAAAGGATGAGCTTTAGCCGACCACCTCATTGAGAATCCAGGGGATGGGATTATGAACCGCTTACCATGTATTTTCCCAATGAAGAACTACTATTTACTGGAGAAGATATTGCAGAATCATACCCTAGGTCGAGGATGTTTTTCGATGGAGCAACGGGGAAGTCCTGATTCCTGAATCTGGACAACACTATCCAGCATCGACACAGATAAAATTCCCATGTACCAATACTATGGATGAATACGAAGCGTGCATTCTTGAGATCAAAATGACAATCGACATGAACATCAAAGAACTTTTGGTCATAGGAGATTCGATTTGCTGATACACCAAGTCCGAGGGGAATGGTCCACCAAGAATGTCAAGATACTGCCATACCTACACTGCGTGAATGAGATGTGCAATAAGTTCACAAAGATTGAGTTAAATCAAGTCCCCAGAATTCAGAACGAGTTTGCCGACACCCTTGCAACCCTATCATCCATGATTCAACATCCAGACAAGAACTACATCGACCCTATCGAGGTAGAGATCATGGATCAACATGCCTATTTCTTCCACGTAGATGAAGAACTCGATGGTAGATCGTGGTACCAAATCATCAAAAGATTCTTTGCGACTAGAGAGTACCAGGGGAGTGATACTAATGGTCAAAAGCGAGCCCTCAAGAGGATGGAAAATCACTTTTTCCTCAACAGGGAAGTCCTGTACAGGAGGACCCCAGACTTATATTTGTTAAGATGTGTAGACGTTGTTGAAGCAACAGGATATTGGGGAAATAAATGCTGGGACATGCGAACCCACCATGAGCGGGTTCACATTAGCCAAGAGGATTTTGAGAGCTGGATATTTTTGGTTGAATATGGAAAGCAACAGTATCCACTACGTACATAAGTGTCACCGATGTCAGATTCACGGTGATTTCATATGGGTTCCATCAAATGAGCTAAACGTAATGGATTCACCTTGGTCGTTCGTCTCTTGGGCATGGACGTTATTGGACTTATAGAGACGACAACATCAAACGGACATCATTTCATTTAGGTAGCTATCTCCCACTTCACCAAATGGGTCGAGGCATCAACTTACAAGGCCGTCACAAAGAAGATAGTGGCAGATTTTGTCCAAAATAACATCATATGCAGATTTGGGATACCAGAGTCTATCATAATTGACAATGTCGTTAACCTTAACAGCAACCCCATGAGAGAAATCTGCGTGAAGTTCAGAATCATCCACCGCAATTCCATAGCCTACAGACCAAAAATGAATGTGGAAGTCGAGGCAACCAACAATAATATCAAGAGGATTATGCGAAAAATAGTGGACATTCACAAGCAATGGAACAAGAAACTACATTTCCTTTTACTGGGTTATCGAACTACCATGAGAAATCCACTGGGGCAATTCCTTACATGATGTTATATGACACTGAAGCGGTGATACCCGGTGAAGTCGAGATACCGTCCTTAAGATCCATTCAAGAGGAAAAATTGGACGACGCATAGTGGATACACGTCAGGAAGGAAGAACTCATGTTCATGGATGATAAAAGAATGGATGCAGCGTGTCATGGTCAGTTAATCGGAACAGGATGGCCAATGCATTCAACAAAAGAGTGAAGCCTCGCCAATTCACACAGGGGCAGTTGGTTTTAAAGAAAATCTTTCCCCATCAAGAGGAAGCCAAAGGAATGTTCGCACCAAACTACCAAAGTCCTTACGTGGTTCACCGAGCATTGTTGTGTGAATCTCTAATCTTGGAAGAAATGGATGAAAGAGTTAACATGAAGCCTATCAACTCAGATGCAATCAATATATACTATGTCTGAAGGCAAATAGAGTAGGTTTTTGATGAAATAGAACTACGTTCAGCCTGACTTCCTACGGAGGGATATATAGGAGACCCACGTACGGTATGGTTTCTCCCCCCCCCCCCTTCTCTTGTAATAGAAAAACCAAGTATCACTTTTTTAAGTTTCTTAGAAACTATGCCGGCTTGATTTCCTCAGAAAGGAATACATAGGAAATCCTCATTGGGTTTAGTCATCTTTTGTAATTGAACTACATTCTGGCCTGATTCCACTTGGATACGTAGGTTGTCTGATTCATACTCGTCCATTTTCATTCTTAATCTCATCATTTTGCATCTATTGTAATCGAACTACGCTTTGAACTGATTTCATTTGGATACGTAGGTTGCCTGAGTCAGGCTCAGTCATCTTCATCTTATTTCATCATAACCCACAAACTATGTTCAGACCTAATTCCATTTCAGATACTTAGGCAACCTGAAAGGGTTCGGTCTTAACCTTAGTAAAGCCTTGTAATGCATTAGTTCAAATAAGGACGCAGTCCGTAACAACAAGCAGCCACATTGTCAGAGGCATCACAGAAGATCAATATTAACAGGATAAAGTTTTCAAGAAGACATGTTCGCATGTGGAGAATCTTTTGTAACATGTCATAATCTGGAACAACGTTATTTGCCTTAAATGTTATTTTCGAAATGTTTTCTAAAGAAAAAAAATGTATATACAGTAATTTGTTTCATCTATCAAACTTTACGGCGCAATCATGTCCCAGGCCAGGCAAACCAACACTGTGGCTGACACAAATCGACTCCCCCCAACTAAGAAGTTTTCTTTGAGTGCAGGGTCGACAGGGAGTAACGAAGCATTAAGACCACACTGGGGAAAATTACAGACCCACCAATTTGCCTAAGATTATCTCTCCTCCTCCTTTACTTGAATTTTTCTGCCACAACTAATGCTAACTTTTGAACCCTTTGCAGGTACCCCAGAATCAGACAGCTGATAGTAAAGTCCTGTATATAGCAAATGTCCTACTCAATCAGTCGGAACGTCTTGTACAAAACGAGTCGTCGACTTCACCAATTTAAGTCCTATATATTGCAAACCATCTGCTTAACTAATCGAAGCGTCTTGTACAAAATGAGCCATCAACTTCACCAACTAAAGTCATGTATATATCAAACGTTCAGCTCAATAAATCAAAGAACCCTTGTACAAACCGAACGTCGTCTTCGCCAATCGGAGCCTTGAATATAGCACACTACAAAACACCTCCAACAAAGCAATTCACATTGCCACTCCATCGCAATGGGTGCCAGAATAGACAGTCGCAAACCTCGCACCAATGTTTTGCCAATCGATGGCCACAATTTATCTTCACCGTCAAGAGTGTCTCTTGGGCGTTCTTTCATTTCGTTTGTTTTTTATTTTGAAGGTATAAACTTATTGCTCATGCGGCTTCAGGCATGATTACAATTTAGCCAATCACTCCCAAGCATAGATTACTTTAATTTCACTGCAAAGGTCTCCCTACAAGCGGAGACACACTTTACAAATAGAGCTCTCTTGAGAAGAGAAGACATTTCTCTATGGAAATCTCTCCTTACAAGCGGAGACGCTCTACGAATCAAGCTCTCCCAACAAGCGGAGACAATTTTCAAATGCCCCGGCTGTATTGGTAAAAAAAGAGTTTCACAAGTATGATAATTCTTGATGACCTAGTCGGCTACGTGGACCAAGGAAAACATGACAGCTCGACATGATTCTATAAAGATGTGCGAAGCAAAGACACACGACTCAATAAACCTACGAATTAATCAGCTATGAGAAACTCAACCTGATTGAGACAAGGAAGAGACACGGTCAGAATGAATCCGGACAAAGCTACGGGAAGATTCAGAGACCCTCAATTGATGACTTACGCATTACACAACCTTCATGCAACAATTACGGCCATTCTATGTAACGTCCCATTAATGTAATAATTAGTCATTAATGAGAGATCATTGTAAGAGGCAGACGTTGTATTAAGAAATTCTCTATTTGGGAATAAAATATAACTTGTAAGGGCATCTGAACTACGAATACAATACATTTTACTTTTCTGTGCATCATATTATTGTGTATTTACTTACTCCTTTTTTATTTATTATTATTTCCTAGATTATCAAAAACCCATGTTCATCCTAAAAATAGCTTTGGCCAAAGGATCTAAGTCTTTAGTTAAACAAATTGGTTCTGTTACCGGGAAGTCTAATAATCTTTGTTTGCTTTTCAAGAGATATCCTCTGAACTATGTCGAACTCCAACGACAACAACCAGCAGAGAAATGGAACCCCGGTTCCATCACCTGTAGGAACCCCACGTGGTTCAAGGGAACAATCCCCAGAACGATCCAATAACAACAACGATAATAATGATCAAACGGTAGAACAAGATTGGGTAAAGAAAATGATTGTAGAGTATATGGGGCAAGCTTTGCAAGAATTTGCAAGGGTATTACCAGTGGCATCACCTGCATCACTGACACCACCTCCCAATAACACTATCACCGTGGAAAATCCTCAATCAGGGTTGGTAAACTCAGCAAGGGATGACACTCCTAACGAATCTCTCGAAGCGAGACCAGGTATGACTAATAACACTGAATTACAAAATTTACTACTAACCTTGCAGAAACAGGTGAAGGAACAAAATGATCGAATCGAGCAAAATTCCTGGAGTACCACCTGTTATCAAAGGCATTGATGTTGATAGATATTCTCAACAACCTTGGAAACCAAGCGCAACACCCTTGCCTATACCCAAGAAGTTTAAAATGCCTGACGTTCCTAAGTATGAAGCAACAACTAACCCACGTGAGCACGTGACTACTTTTACCACCGGAGTAAAGGGAAACAACTTAACAAAACAAGAGATTGAATCAGTCCTTGTCAAAAAATTCGGAGAAACGCTTACCAAAGGAGTACTAACCTGGTATTCTCTCCTCCCTGAAAATTCTATCAATTCTTTTGCTGAGCTGGTATATTCTTTCATAAAAGCACACTCTGGTGCGCAAAGAGTCGAGAAAAGAATGGAGGACATATTTAATATAAAGCAAGGAGACACGGAACTACTCCGTGAATTTGTAGATAGGTTCCAACGAGAAAGAATGCAACTACCAATGGTGCTTGATAATTGGGTAGCCATGGAATTTGCAAGTAATCTAAATGACAAAATCTCAAAAGCCACGAGGAGACTCAAAGAAAGCTTGAGAGAATTCCTAACTACGTGGAACGATGTTTATAACAGGTACAGTACTAAACTTCGAATAGAAGGAGATACCATTGCCCGTTCGAAAGATGAAGATCATACAAGATCTAGACGTTCCGAATCAGACAAGAGATCAGGTAAAAACAAGTACGATCCTTACTTGGGACCATCGGGACGTGAAACTCGTCCCAGGTTAGAAAACACCAGGTCATATTATAGACCACTAAGCAGAGATGTGGCTCGTCCTCATCTAGATCTAGAAAGGATCGAGATGAACGACCTAGAGGTAATGCACAAATTGGGGATCACACATTTAATGTAAGTACCCCTGAAATTGTTTCAATATTAAGAAATATGGGTGATAAGGTTCGATGGCCCAAAGAATTGCAGTCAAACCCAGCTAAAAGGAATCCAGATTTCTGGTGTGAATTCCATAATGATAAGGGACATAAGACTGCAGATTACAAGTTCTTACAAGGTGAAATAGAACAATTATTGAAACAGGGCTATTTAACAGAATTTTAGTGATAAAGGTAAACAGGCATACATGAAGAACAGGCAGGAGACCCTGAAGCTTCCATCTCCAAAAAGAACCGTCAACGTGATACATGGAGGTGAGGAAACAAACAGAATAGTTTGAAAATTATCCTCGAAGGTCACAGTTACACACGAAAAGCGGGTTGGAGAAAATTCGGACGTAGATGATATAACCTTTGATGATGCGGATTTCGGCGCACTAATGCTCCCCCACAATGATGCTCTGTTAATATCCTTACTCATTCATGACACTAACATTAAAAGAGTGTTGATTGATCCAGGTAGTTCAGTCAACATTTTCTTGCTAAGATTCGTGGAAGAAATGCTCTTGGGAAATCAGGTGATCCCAAAGGCACGAGCCATATCAGGGTTTGACAACTCTACAGTGATAACCAAAGGAGAAATCGAACTTAGCACTTATGCCGAGGGAGTAATTAAAAACACCAAATTCCAAGTCGTTGATACTGACATGGCTTATAACGTAATCATGGGAATGCACTGGATCCACGACATGAAAGCAGTACCATCTACCTTGCATCAGGTAATAAAATTTCATTTAGAATGGGGAATCAGACAGATTAGAGGAGATCAACAATATAAATTATGTGGTGCATTATAACAAAAAGTAAAGACGGAAGAATCGGAAGATATGGAAATCTCCTAGGCAGATGTTACCAGCCAAACAGGTACGGAAAAAGCCATTGACCAAACAGGTACGAAAGAAGTAAGTGTTCAAACATATACGGAAGAAGATATTCACGAAAAGGTGAATCAAGTCACCACAGAAGATAAAATGGACCACACTGATATAGATTCCAGACCGGATGTCATTCATGAATCGGAGGAAGAGGAGCACATCAAAACAACTACGAAAGAGCTCGAAGCTGTTCCATTGTTTGAACAAAAACCTAAACAGAAAGTGTATGTAGGCACGAGGCTGAGCCCCGGTCAAAGAGGTAAGTTAATTGATTATTTAAAGGCTAACACAGATTGCTTTGCGTGGTCCCACTCAGATATGACAGGTGTCCAACCAGAAGTGATGACTCATAAACTAAATGAAGATCCATCATTCTTACCTATTAAGCAGAAGAAAAGAAAGCAAGGACCATTCAAGAACCAAGTGATTGACGAATAGGTACAAAAACTCTTGAAAATTAGTTCGATACGACAGGTAACGTACCCTAACTGGCTAGCTAACACTGTGGTAGTACCTAAAATGAATGGCAGATGGGGAGTATGCGTAGATTATACTGACTTAAATAAAGCATGCCCCAAAAATTCATTCCCATTACCATATATAGATCAAATGATTGATGCCACCGCAGGTCATGAATTAGTAATATTTCTAGATGAGTATTCTGGTTATAATCATATTAAAATGGATCCCTCAGACGAGGAAAAAACCTCCTTTATTACAAACAGAGGGACTTATTGTTATAAAGTCATGCTTTTTGGCTTAAAAATTGATGGAGCCACCTATCAAAGGCTAGTGACCAAGATGTTCCAGGAACATCTGGGAAAATCGATGGAAGTTTACATCGATGACATGCTGGAAAAATCAACACGGGCGGAAGACCATTTCCAGCACCTCCCTATTACCTTTGACATTTTACGCAGGTAAAATATGAAGCTCAATCCAGAAAAATGCGCTTTTGGCATAGAATCAGGTAAATTCTTGGGTTTCATTGTATCAAACAGTGGAATAGAGGTAAATCCTGATCAAATTAAAGCTACAGAAGAAATAACTGATCTACTTATAAATAAAAAATTAAGTTTAAAAACTAACGGGAAGAATTACAGCCTTAGGAAGATTTATTTCCAAATCTTCCGAGAAAAGTTTTAAATTTCTTGATGTTCTCAAAAAGCAAAATCAGTTCGAATGGGCTGAAGAATGTTGATAGGCTCTCAAAGACCTAAAGGCTTATCTATCAAAACCTTCATTTTTGTCAAAGCCAAAGGAGGGGGAGAGGTTGTACTTCTACCTTTCCGTCTCGGAAATTGCTGTAAGTGCAGTATTGGTAAGGGAGGATAAAGGTAGACAATCTCCTATTTATTATGTAAGCAAGACATTATTAGATGCTGAAACTAGATATACACATCTAGAAAAGTTAGCCTTAGCTCTAATCATGGCATCTAGAAAATTAAGGCCATACTTTCAATGTCATCCAATCACAGTTATTACCTCGTATCCATTAAGAAACATACTGCATAAACAAGAACTATCAGGAAGATTAGCCAAGTGGGCCATAGAATTAAGTGAGCATGAAATAATATATCAGCCTAGGACTACAATCAAGTCTCAGATCTTAGCTGATTTTGTTGCTGACTTTAGTAATAGCATTGTCCCTGAAGTGGAAAAAGAGTTACAACTCTTTAACGGTTCTAATCCGGGTCTATGGACCCTATTTACCGATGTTTCTTCCAATATAAAAGGTGACGGCTTAGGCATAGTCTTAATATTACCAACGGGTGAAAAGACATGACATGCTATCAAATGTTATCCTATAACTAACAATGAAGCAGAGTACAAAGCTGTCATTGCAGGACTAGAACTCGCACAAGAACTTTCAATCGAGCAAATCGTAATCAAAAGCGACTCCCAACTGGTAGTAAATCAGATGCAGGGGACTTACACCGCTTGAGAGACTTGGATGCAACAATATCTGGAAAAGGCATGAGAGCTCGTGAGACAATTCAAAACATGGAAAGTAATGCAAATACCTAGAGAGGAAAATGCAGAAGTAGATGCATTAGCTAACCTCGTAGCAGTCACGAAAGTAACAAACAAAGACAATGCAATTGTCGTCCATCTATTCCATTCAACAATCGACCAGGACAGAAATGAGGTAACTTTCAACAATTTAACCTAAGATTGGAGAAACGAAATCTTAAATTTTTTGCAGAATGGAACCGTACATGAAGACAAGAAAACAGCTCAACCACTTCGCCGCAAAGCTGCACGGTACTGCCTCATTCGCAACTCATTATATCGCAAGATGTTCGGAGGGCCCCTAGCAAAATGCCTCGGACCTAACCAAACGGAGTTTGTGATGAAAGAATTCCACGAAGGACATTGTGGAAATCACTCAGGGGCGAGATCCTTGGTAAAAACCCTAATCAGAGCTAGGTTCTATTGGCCTAAGGTGGAAGAAGAGGCCGAGAACTTCGTATCCAAATGCGACAGATGCCAAAGGTTTTCCAATAACATGCATCGACCAGCGGAATTATTGCATCCAATAATATCCTCATGGCCCTTTATAAAATAGGGTATGGACATAGTGGGACCTTTTCCCACAGCTAAAGGACAGGTACAGTTTTTGCTCGTGCTAACCGAATATTTTATAAAATGGGTAGAGGCAGAAGCGTTCAAACAAGTGTGAGAAAAGAAAGTTAAAATATTCTTATGGAGAAACATAATATGCCGCTTTGGGATACCAAAGGAGATCGTGTGTGATAATGGCCCATAATTCATAGGCTCGCAGATCATAGAATTCTTCGAAAGCTGGCAAATCAAACGGATCACTTCAACGCCATACCACCCCGTGGGTAATGGTCAAGCTAAGTCAACGAATAAAGTCATC
The DNA here is from genome assembly GCA_005239505.1 of Nicotiana paniculata. NCBI lineage: Eukaryota > Viridiplantae > Streptophyta > Magnoliopsida > Solanales > Solanaceae > Nicotiana > Nicotiana paniculata. The sequence goes on along the minus strand of ML339823.1, from coordinate 37,514 downwards.
ATCAACAATCTAAAGAAACGGCTATATAAAGCCAAAGGAAACTGGCCTGATGATTTACCAGCGGTACTATGGGCATACAGAACAAATTCAAAAACAACCATGGGAGAAACTCTTTTCGCGCTTGTCTATGGCTCAGATGCCTTAATACATGTGGAGATTGGCGAACCAAGAATAAGGTTTACAACAGCCACAGAGGAAGCAAACGACGATGAATTGAGGACCAATCTAGACCTGCTCGAACCACGGAGAGAAGCAGCACTAATACGGATGGAAGCTCAAAAACAAATCATAGAGCGTTATTACAACCGTAAAGCTCATCTCAGGTACTTCAAGATTGGGGACTTCGTCCTCAAAAAAGTCTTTCAATCAACGAAAGAAGAAGGCGCAGGAAAGCTAAGTCCAAACTGGGAAGGACCCTACAAAGTCTGAGGCATAGCTGGGAAGGGCCCTACGAGCTGGAAGCTATGGACGGCAGAATCCTACCAACAAGTTGGAATGTCATCCAGTTGAAGAAGTACTACTTCTAAGGAAAAGAAGTTGATACCACCGGTCAGGTATCACACGTTCGATTTTATTTTGAAAATTTAAAATTTTACTAACCTTTTTAGATGATAGGCATAAAGTTAACCCATCACCAGATGATGATATTAGACCTGGAAAGACGCGAGGAAGTAACTGAATTTCCTGTCTAGGGTTACACTTTCTGATGGACGTTTTAAAGGGTTAAGCAGTCATCATCTAAAAACTATATACCTCCGAGTCCCGCATGTTTTTCCTTTTCAGGAAAAGGACCACAAGGAAGGAATAGTCAAGTGCTCGAGATTTCATTCTTCAAAGCTTAAACACTTGGGAGACTATACAGTCTGGAAGGCTATGACGAAGCAAAGAAGACTATCAAAAAGTCAAAACTCGAGCCTAAAGATCCATCTACCCAACAAGTCAAGTGATACGAGCAGAATCGAAAGAGCCGAAGACTCAAATACAAAGCTGAAGACTCAAATACAAAGCCTGATCCAAAAAACCTTCGAACATGTTCAGGTTGAAAGGAAAAATATTAGCTACGAGGAAGAAATGCACATCTTTGTACTTATTCAAAAGAAAACTGTTGTAACCAAAAGCAGTTATGGATAAAAGATCATCATCATTGTACTTATTCAAAAACTGTTGTAACTAAAAATAGTTACGAAATCTTTGTACTCACATGTAAAACTGTTATCAAATAAAATAGTTACGGATGAAAAAACATTTCCTTGTGATCATTGAAAACTGTTATGAACGAAAAACAGTTATTCTCTTGTATTAACTCGAAAAAACTGTTACATACGAAAAACAGTTACGAAATACAAGTGTAAATCAAATCTGTTAAAAGAAAACAGCTGCAACATGAGTTTTAGACGATAATCGAACACATGTAAAATGTTGTGGAAGTTCAAACAAAAAACATTCCTCAGAAACATTCTTAAACATGTGCAAGAATTCCCATCACTCTATTGTATTATTACACCATTATGAAGTTGAGACGTCTTCTTCATTAAGTGTCGATCAAATAGGGGCCTCTTTCATAAATTTGCCTACTACCAAAAGGCACACATTTTATATGATATCGTGCCTATTACGAAAAAATACGAGTAATCTAAAGAATTCTATATGCAAAACTCAGAGGTAAAACTAAAACCTCGAAAAATAAAGCATGCAAAAGACTTAAAGGCTAGAAGAGAGACTCAGTAACAAAAGTCAAATTTTGCATTGATATGATCAAACGGCTAAGTAGAAACTAAGTATTAAATTTATACTTAGTTGTATATATTGTATTTACATTAAGGTGCCCCTAATTTGTCAGTTGGGGACTTTAAATGATCCAAACTTACCCCCGATGGATCAAGGGGTAACCACCAATCAAATAATAAAAAAAGAAGGGGAACCAACATCTTAATTGTCTTTATAAGGGGGATCAACTTCTTCGCCGGCAGAGGAAGCAGGAGCAGCTGGAGACGAGGGGACTTGAGTAGCAGGAGCCACACCTTCGGGTGAAGAGAGATTCTGACCTTGTTGAGCTTTCTCCATGGCTTCTTTGATTTTAGCCATTTCAGCGTTAAGGTCGAAACCCTATTGACTCATTTCTGTAAATGTGTCAAGGCAAGAATTCATATACGCCCAACTGACATCGACAGTTGCCGCCTCCTTAAGAGCTTGGTAATCATTCTCCCATATCATAATCTCAGCTCTCAGCCCGTCCCTCTCAGCCTCAATAGCATCTTTGGAGAACCTTAAAGGGGCAACATACCTCTCCAAGAATTGAATTTTGTCGAAGGCATTGTGAAGATCCTCTTGGGTCTGGGTCAGAGATTGCACAAGCTCGCCTGAATACTCTTCTTTTTGCTCCGGCAAGGCTTTTAAACTCCTAGCTTCTTCTGAGGCACGGGACAACTGCTCGGAAAATGAAGACTCAAGAATGATCTTGTCTTTGTCCTCTTGGTTACGAGAAGCCTTCTCCACTGCCAACTCTGCTACCATGACTCTCATCTGCCGCTCCAAGGTACATTTTTCTTCCTCTAAGGCCTCTATGTCGAGCCTTAAGCATTCATATTGCCCCTTCCAGTTATCAACTTCAGCACGCCACTCTTTTATTTCTTGCTCCATGTTAGAAACCCTCTTCATGAGCTCCATGCCTATAAGATTGATCTACAAAAAGGAAATCAGTTAAATACGACAATTACATGTACGAGCATGAAATGAAAAAAAATATACTTTACCTTCAAAGATGTATGCCCGACCTCATTAGCCCAAGTAAGAGAACTGTGGCTATCCAGTTTGGTCATCTCATTTGGGCCTATCAAGGGCTTCAGCCACACCTCAGGCTGACCAGATTTCTTAAAAAGACTCCTACCAGCTGGAACCTCTATTAGAACTTGCCGCATCTCCCTGCTGGAAGACCCTACTTCTCTAACAGAAGGCACAGAAGCAGGCAGAGATGTAAAATCCACGGGCATGGAAGTATGGGGAGCTGAGAGATCCACGGGAAAAGTAGTAACGGGAGAAGTAATAGCCAAGGGAGAGGAGGAGGTAATAGGAGCAGATAAAAGAACTTCTCTAAAAGAAGGAGGAAGAACGGCCATGGGAGATTCATTAACATCAGGGCCAAAGCCTTCATGAAACAGATGATCCACAGAATCATGCGCAGGAGAGAGAGAAGCATCCTCAAAGGAAGAAGGTCTAACATCAGGCACGGAAGACACTGCCACGGGTGTAGATCATCGTCTAAAATCACCCTCCTTCTACGTGACCTGTGCACCAAGGTGCCCTCCTCTTCTTCTTCTTCTTCTTCTAAGGTCCTAGACCCACCAACCTTCCTCTTCGAAGAAGAAGAAGAACTAGCAATAATTTCCTGGGCCTGATCCAGGGACATTTTGGAAACAGACACAGCAGACACTCCACGGATAGGAAACCCTATCAAAAATAAAAGGTTAAAATGAGAAAGAGATTCGAGCAAGGAAATAAACGAAAACAAAAGCTTCAGTTACCGTGAGTTTTCACTTTCCAACCGTACTTCCCGGAGAATTATTTCCAAGACCTTTCTTCCAACGGAGCAATCGACAACAACTTTTCTACCCAACCACGGACACCAGAGACATTCTCAACAGTACCCGTGATTGCTGAAAGAAGAAAAGAAATAACTACGGTATTAATAAAACACTTAAAGCAAAAAGGAAGAATAATGAATGTGAGCTAAAGCGTACTCACGTGGACGATTCCACTTCTCGGGGAAGGGATGATTTTCTTCACCAACTAAACCAGCAGTGGGCGCAACAACGTACCGAAGTTACCAACCTCTATCCTTATTGTCTTCAGGGGTTACCAAAACTCGTTTTGCCAGAGTAAAAATCCCTTGACGAAATAAGGCAGGAGAATAAACATGAACGAGATGATTAAAGGTAAAGGAACCGAGGCTAAAGTAGCTAAACATCTGAGACACACAACAACCCGCCACACAAGAGGACCAACTTGTCCTAAGCAAATTTTGAAGAAATGATATAATTCGATGATGACTGGATCAATAGGAGGTTTAAACCTTCAGTAATAAGGGTAGGGTACCTATCAGTACTATCAAGGGATAACGACTGATCAACAAAGATCTGACTATCCCTAGTGAAGATAAACTCAGCAGGAATGATTTCATCCACTCGTGGTTCGCGTAAGGGTTCATGATGTTCTCTACCCCTAGACGAAGATCTGGAAGCCCTAGCTCTTGGAGAAACTAAAGACCTAGAAGAAGGAGGGGAAGTAATCTAGGAAGAAGAAGAACCTCTTAAAGGAGTAGAGCCTAAACTCCTCAGTCTATCACCTCTCTGGCTCCGCGTCGGAGCAGAAGAAGGGGTCAAATCATCCACATTTATCACTCTTTTAGGTTGGTTCGATGAAGACATATTTAAGAAGACAAGAAAAAAAACTCTTTACAAATAAAGAAGACAAGTTAGAAGTGTTTCGTGAAAGTAAAGAAAAGAAAAGAGGTATTTATACTTGAAGACAACCGTCAAACATGGGGAAAAACAATGATGTGAAAGTCATAATTGAAGGTGTTACTTCGTGACTGATGCAGCCACAAAAAGCCCTAAAAGGCGTCGAGTAACTGCAGAACCAATCTAGAGGGAACATGTGTCTTGAGCATTGGATGGAAGTGACAAGCGACGCCTATGTTTAGAGAAGGATACAGTGTTTCGAGGTGAAACGACGGCAAAATATTCCCGTCATAAATGCGTATCCACTTACCAAATATTAATCGATAAATAAATGGTAAGTGGAGGGACTATTTGTATTGCTAAAAAAAGAGTTTCACACGTATGAAATTCTTGATGACTCAGCCGGCTACGTGGACCAAGGAAAACATGACAGCTGGACATGATTCTATAAAGAGGTGTGAAGCAAAGAGACACGACCCAATTAACTTACGGAGTAATCAGCTATGAGAAACTCAACCTGATTGAGACAAGGAAGAGACACGGTCAGAATGAATCCGGACAAAGCTACGGGCAGATTCAGAGACCCTCAATTAATGACTCACGTGTTACACAACCTTCATGCAACAATTACGGTCATTCTATGTAACGTCCCATTAATGTAATAATTAGTCATTAATGAGCAATCATTGTAAGAGATAGACGTTTTATTAAGAAATTCTCTATATAAGGGAATAAAATATAACTTGTAAGGGCATCTGAACTACGAATACAATACATTTTACTTTTATGTGCATCATATTATTGTCTATTTACTTACTCCATTTTATTTATTATTATTTCCTAGATTATCAGAAACCCGTGTTCATCCTAAAAATAGCTTTGGTCAAAGGATCTAATTCTTTGGTTAAACACCGACAGTTGCGGAGCGGTACACAACCTGGCGAACAAATCAAGTCAAGATGAAGTATCACATTATCCCAATCACAAATAATGGCTCGCCAGAGCCAAGCACCATAATTTACATTGCATCTTAATATATTCTGCATTACAATATATTGATATGCATGTAATTCATTCGTTATGTAGGAACCAACACCGCAACATGGAACTTTTCTTAGAAGCAGACCGAACTATAACTCTATGGGGACAGCTAACTAGTAGCGGGCCTAAGATCCCAGCTCAAGACGATCAGCGAAACTCATCGAATCATTCAAATCAGGCCGCAAAATTCAAGCTACCATAAGTGACCAATCTTCTGGCTCGTCGTATCGTCATAATATGATACTGGTGCATGAGGCTTGATCCTCGTTAAGCCCGAGGTATGTAAGCAATTCAAAGCGTGAATTCGGCCCAATAATTCCAAGCCTTTATACATTCTTCCTCAACTCAACCCTGCAATTCACCATCTCCATTTCCTGCAATACTTGCCTAAAAGTCGAGAAAAATTGGCTTTGGTTCAATTTCTTTGCCCGAAAACTCTTTCATCGTCTCCGATAAAAGAGGGGCAGTTGTTGACGGCCAATTGTGACCCTCCCCTTTTAAATTAATTTATTTATACTGAATAATTTACAATAATTGTCTTCAAAATATTTTCCAGTAATGAATGTCTATTTTTCACAAATTAACCAAGCATTAGTTTTAAAATTAATCAAATATCACTAAAAATATAATTATAAATATACTTATCATTTTAAGATCATTAAAATAATTTTACGTAGGTTCTATAATTAATTTAATAAATTACTCTTTAATTTCTTTTTAATTAGATTATTATGTGAAATTCTAAAATTAGTGTTACAAGGTATAAAATAAAGTATTTATAAATAATTAATTTCAAATAATTAGTAGTATATAATAATGGTTATTTTACTACATTTATTGAAAACTATTAAGTTTATTTAAATCAAATTCAAAAGGGGTTAAAAGACCAAAAGGCCACAATTGCAATTCTTGAATCAAATGTAAAAATGACCATCTTTTAAATTATTCTTGGCGCAAATGACAAGCCCAGTACGAAATATACCCAACCCAAACAACCCTATCTCATCCCTGTTGGCAATCCTTGCCATCATTTCTCAACCAACCAACGCTCGCCATGTCACTCGTCTCTAGCACAAACAAAAAAACACAAACCATCCGGGTTGTCCATCTCTTAAATCAAATGCCCACGTTTTAAGACTATTTCCTCTTTAAATTTCGATCTCCCAAAGATTTAATTACAACCATCCGATCAAAGTAATCCAATGGCCACTGATTTTTCCCGTTTAAATCATTTCTAAATTCCTAATTATAAAAATGATCGGAGACGTTGATCAATAGATCCCCCATTCCATCTCCCTATCTTAACTCAGAGACAACCCATATTCCCCCAAAACCCTAATCATTCACTCAAAAACTCAGCCGCCCTCATTTCCCTTAACTCTCTCTTTGTTCTCATTTGTCTCTAGCCCATCAATCCTAAATTCCTTATCCATGAATCCCGCTACTATTTTTCTCTTTCAATCACTCAAATTCAAACTCCTATTCTAGAACCCTAAGTTCAAACATGAAACTTCAAAATCCTTCAAATTCTCTAATACTCCGTCAAATCGGAGCATGCATAGAAATTTCTTCAGAGAATCATCCTGAAATGCTATATCCGGGTTTTAGGGTTTGTCTGTTGGTTCAAAGTTTTCAACAATCGATTACCCTCCTCTCAGGTAAACCCGACACAGAATTCCCCCTGTCTTCTGATTTTCACTCGATTTTCTATCATCATTACCATAAGTCACTCTCCACTATCTGATTTGAATCCTTTGAAACACCAAATCCTCAAATAATACTATAAAAAGGGTCTTCAATTCTATCACCTAACACACACGGGCACGAACACTATCAACCTAACACTGATATCATCTAAGAAAATTTAGAGTTCAAAGACCTAGGTTTTCTTATTGTTCTTTTCCTTTCGTTTCCTGAGTACTGCCACTAGTTTAAACTTGAGGTTCCTGGGGTCTTAAGCAAGTGATAAAGCTTTCACATCGATTAGCATGTTACTGTTTATGTTCTAATTAGTCTAATATCTGCTTGTGAATATTTTTCCTGCTTTTGAGTCTTTAATCGATGATTGATTAAGATATTAAGTGCGTAACGACCCGACCGGTCATTTTGAGCTTTGGAGCGTCGTTCAGCAATTTGAAGTCATGAGCAGCTCCATTTCAGGTATTATGACTTGTAGGTGTGGTCGGAATTGGACTTCGGGAAGTTTAGAGTTAATTGAAAAGAAAATTCTCATTTCAGAAGCCTTAAGTTGGAGAAATTGACTAAGCGAAGTCCTTTCCAACTCCGTCGAATGGTTTCACTCCTCTTTTCTCTTTATGTCAGTTCCTTGTCGTACCCGGTCGTTTAAATCAGACCTCTATTTCGGTACAACGAGAAGGAGTTTAGTATAGTCAGTGCAGTGAGATTTGTGGAACTAATCAAGTTCTCGACCGAACAAGCAACGACTGATGAGATAGGCGCGCGCTAGAAATATGGAAGACAAGAAGCTCAGTAGCAAGGTCGTCTCATAGTCACCACTTGTCTTTCGTTTGAAGCTTCCAAAACAAGCAGAAAAACACGTTATCGGTTCAGTAACTTTTGAGTAAACGACCTCTGAACCGGGATTTGAAGTTCCAGTAGGTTCATATGATGATTTCAGATTTGGGCGTATGTCCGGATCAGGCTTTGGATAACCCAGGAGCATTTCGGCGCATATTATGGAACATAGCATTTTAGAAGAATTTCATAAGTTTGGGCTGTAAGGAATTTCATTGTTATAGATGTCCGTTTGGGATTCCGAGTTTGGGAATAGCTTCTTATGGCGATTCTGGAGTTGGGAGCGCTATCGGAAGTGAATTCGAATCTCCGTAGGTCATTTTGAAGTCATTTAGCTAAAGATAGGAATTTTAAGATTTTTGAGAAATCCGAACGGAAGCAGAAATTTTGGTATCGGAGTCGGGATGTGATTCCGGAAGTTGGAGAAGGTCCGTAATGTCAAATATGACTTGTGTGCAAAATTTGGGGTCAATCAGTTGTGATTTGATAGGTTTCGGCATCGGGTGTAGAAGTTGGAAATTTCAAGTTCATAAAGTTTTAGTTTTAGTTTTAGTGAGATTCGTGATTTTGGCGTTGTTTGTTGTGTTTTGAGGCCTCGAGCAGGTCCCCATTATTTATTAGAACAGGTTGGTGTAATTGGACGGGGTCCCGGAGGCCTCGAGCAGATTCTGGGTGGTTAACGGGTCAAGTTTGGAGTTTGAAGAAGTGCAAAGGTTGTTGTCATCTGGTGTGATCGCACCTGCGAGGCTTTGGCTGCAGGTGTGGCTTTGGCGCCGCAGGTGCGAGATTTTGCTGGCTTGGCTGGGAGCGCAGGTGCGATGCAATTTCTGCACCTGTGAAGGCGCGGATGCGAACAATGGGGCGCAGGTGCGAGTTTTGGCTGGAGTTGAGGAAGCCGCAGGTGTGGGAGTTTGGGCGCACTTTAATCACAGGTGCGGATATCGGCCTGGGCAGTGTATGTTTTATAACCGATCACTTGGCTCATTTTCTCCTACTTTCCTCTGGTTTGGGCGATTGTGAGGTGCTTCAAGAGGGAATTTTCATCAAGCATCGCTAGGTAAGTGATTCCTTCCCATTCCTAAGCTAAATATGTGATCATGAATGGATTGAACATGAAAAATTGTAAATAACTAGGAATTTTGAGGAAAACCTAGAAATTTGGTGAAATGGATTTTTACCACGAATTGAGCATGAATATTTGAGTAAATTGTATATTTGAGTTAGTAAGACTATGGTTAGGGTATATTTTCGAGAAATTTCAAAATCCGGGCACATAGGCCCAAAGGAATTTTGGTCAATTCTTTAAGCGGAGATGGGAGTTTATATAATTTGAATTGTTGCAAATATTCGAGAATATTTTTATTGGTTTGCCACTATTTGGTTAGTTTTGGGGCGTTGGGCATCAATTGGAGTCGTCAGAAAGTCTTGGAAGCTGGTTATGGAATTTCGGAACGAGGTAAGTCTGCTTTCTAACTTTGTGAGGGGGAATTGTCCCCCTAGGTGAACTAATTAAATATGTGCTACTATCTGCAGGGTCTACGTACGAATGAGGTGACGGGAGTCCGTGTGTAGCTACTATTATTCCATGTCCGGGTAGTCTAGGGCCCACTGGCATGCTTTACTTGTCGTACTTATGACCTTGTCAATAAAATATCATGTGATCCTGCAAATAATATTAGACTGATAATGCTATTGAATTGGTAATTTATTTCCTAAGAAGGCTAGAGTGTACCTTTCTTAATCATTTAGAAAGAGAATTGATTCCTCCGTGGATAATTTTATTCGTGATAAGGTTATATTATTGAATATTATTAAACTTGGCAAATGAGTTTCAAAACAAAGAATTAAATGCTAATTTTCGTGTTCCTTTAAGAAGAATTTTACCACTTTCCTGGGTAACTGCTTTCTTGATAAAAATGTGGACTTATTGTGTGAATATGTGTATCTATGGGTGCCTGAGTTGCATGTATGATTCGCGAGCAGGATAAAACCCTGTATTTATGTATAACTGTGTCGCATGATCGATTCGCGAGCAGGGCAGATAGATGCATCTATGGTTCGAGCCGTTCGACCCTCGGCAGTGCACAATTGATTATTGTTGGTCCGCGCCATTCGACCCTCGGCACTTTGTTTGTGCATGATAATTGCTGCGTATTTCCTGTGATTTATACATGTTTATCAGCCTAAGGAAGTTTTTAATGGCCAGTTAAGAATAAGAAGAATTGATGTATAAAATGTGAAATAAGTCTGATGTTTCTTATCCCTGATAATTATTTAAATTGTCAACTGATATGACGAAGATTCAAAGTGTTAAATGTGGAAGGAGTTGATATTATTTATTTATGATTTTAATAAATTGACTATGATATTCATGCTTAGTGTCTCACTTGATTATACTAAATTGACTTCTAGCAAGTGTCTAATTCGACCTCTCGTCACTACCTCTCAGAGGTTAGGCGGGAGACTTACTGAGTACACGTTGTTTTCATACTCATACTACACTTGATGTGCATTTTTATTGCACAGGTACTTTCACAGCGATGTGGCCGGCTTGGAAACTTAGGTGAGCTGCATTATCCGGAGGCGACCCGCAGCCGACATAGTCTCTCTCATATTGTATATATTTTCATTTTAAATTCCTTTTCCAATTTGTATTTTGGAAAAGCTTTGTAGTATTTGTGAAATTCTTAGAATTTGCTCATGTACTTGTGTCACCCAGTTCTGGGATGTGTTTGGGATGTATTTTATAAAAACGGAATATTAAACTGTTGAATTTACATAGCGGATTTTATTCAGTTATCATGTAATAAAGTGAAAGGTAATGATTTCAAAAATGCTAAAACACGAAATTTAACTTAACTATTTAATGATTGGCTTGCCTGACAATGGTTTCCGGCGCCATCACGACCTTATGGATTTTGGGTTGTGACAACATGGTATTAGAGCTCTAGGTTCCCTTAGGTTTCACGAGTCATGGGCAAGTCTAGTAGAGTCTTGCGTATCGATATGGAGACGTTTGTACTTATCTTTGAGAGGCTACAGGACTGTTAGGAGTACTTCCCTTATTGATTCCTCATCATGCGATTTGATTCCTCCGAGGCTTATGCCTACATTTCTTTCTAATTAATCTTATACATCGCGAAGAGCTTGCTATGAATCGACAATTCGAGGAATTGAAATGGTGCTACGGATATGATGCGAGATGATTTCCATGTGTAACTGGTTGGGGATGTTGTTGTGGCCCTGCAGAAGGATAATGTGTTGTTTAAGCTCAGTAGTTGTGTTTCTGAGAGCCTTAAGGCTATGCTCAGGTAGTGATGATGCTTACGATTGGTTATCGCGTGATGTCGATATGATGAGAATGCTTGCCCATATGTTGGGGTTGATGAATGGCTTGAAGGGGAGGTCTTCTCAAGGCTTGATTTCGAGATTTCAGCATTTTAGTTCCGGCAGAGGAAAGGCATTTGGGCTATAAATGGTCAGGTTTTGGATTGATAAATTAGTAATACTTGGTGTTATCAAGCGAGGTGGAGTTTTCATCTATGATGTGGTATTGTTGTTTTGACCGAATAGAATGTGTTAAGTCTGCCGGTGTTATAGTTCTTCGGTTTCATTGGGTCAGAGAGTTGTGAAGTAGTATTAAAGAAGCGATTGTCAGAGATCGTGGTGTGTGGTGGTTCAGAACTGAATAGTTATTTCAAATGAAGGCAGCTCGAGAAAGATGATCTTCAGAGAGTTTGAAGTCGTGGTGATCTGCTGGATTAACAACTACAGATAATTATATTGAATTGAGGCACCAATTGAGCAGCATACGATGAAGGAAGATGTGTGAAAAGTTCTAGGCGGTGGTTCCCTTTCTAAAAGGCGAGGTGTAAGGAACGGAAGTCAAGTAGTTGTTTAAAGGAATAAGTTTAACAAGTGGGAGAGTGGCAGCGTAGCACCAGAGTTCAGTGGTAAGACAACTGCCTATCTTGAGGAAAGTTTGAGAGTTTTAGTGGATGGTGATTGGGTCCACGAGCTTAAGTTGAAATATGGTTTATTTCGGCGGAAGGTTGGATACAACAGGGAGGATTTGTTAGGAATGGAGAAGGACGCAATGTGGCAGTGAATTTGAAGATGTTGTAGCGCATTTAGTAGATGTCCATGAAGAGCAGACGAACTGGTAAAGTTGGTGAATGAGATCAGGCTTAGGATGGGGTACTAATGTTGTAGGGAGTGTGAATTTCAGCGTCGTTGGAAGGTGTCAGTTAGTGATTTCCACAGGTGGGTTATCTCCTGTGAATAGGTTAGCGGTTGCATGGTTGGCAAGTTTCTGCGAAGGATTCTGGTGACTATTCGGTACGAGGTAGAATGTGTGAATGATGCTAGGGAATTTGAGTATTTAGGGAGTGCTAACAAGAGAATTTGGAAGGATTGGACGGATTGGTCGAGCAAGATCATGTTAACAAAGGGGAAAGGATCTCAGCAGGGTCTAGAGTGGTGTAAGCAGTAACTTCGAGCTAAGTAGGGGAGTTACACCACCTGCAGTTGGGTTGTAGGATTGTGTTATCATGGGGTTGCGGATTGTCGGCGTAATTGAAAGTTATTGCAGCTAAGGGAAAGGAGCAAAATGGTGATTGAGCGTGAGATTTGACGAATGTGTGCAAAAGTTGGCCCTATTGAACCAGGGTTAGGCTTTGGAAGATTCAGAATTTATGCTTAAGGCATAGGCGAGTTGTTAGGATAATGACTCAGTCACGTGCTTCATTGAAAAAGGTTTTCATGTGCTAGAAAATCCTTGGAGTTGATTGTATTCGGTTCCAGTCAGAGAGGGTGACTCACAATAGTGGTCCTAGTAAATTCGAAGGTTAAGAACGCGGTGTTTAAGGGTTAAAGGCAGCAGTATGATTAAGAATTGAGCTTTTGCAATGTAATTTCAGAGAAAGGGAAATAATTGAAGTGTTCTATGTTATTTTCAGCGTGCAGGATAGTATTGGGGGAGTGAGAGGAGTAAACTCCGGATTTGTAGAAAGATTATCAGGATGGGTAAATCGGTCGGAGATGTGAATGCGCACAAGGAGGGTATGAGATGGTTTGTGGGATCGAAGCAGCATGGTCTCGTGAATCAAGGCCACTCAAGACGAGTAAGGATTGAGTTTGTTATGAGTTGAATGGGGTTACCATTATTTTGAGACAATTAAGGATAATTAGAGAGAAGATGTATTGGTTAGCCATGGTTGAAATTGCATATGTGCGGCAGTGATCAGTTTCGTCAGTGTGATTGAGTTATGTGTGTGGTTTGCAAAGTGTGTGCGAGGTTTGACGGCCTCCGTGACAGATTTGATTTTGGAGCATTCGAGTTTATGGCTTGTCAGGTGTAGGCGGATCCCGGAAGGTTTATGGTGATTCAGAACACTACTTAAGGATTTACATGTATTGTGATTGTGGGAATTCACTCGTGTGTTGTGATGGTTCTCTTGAATTGAGGTAAGTAAAAGGTTTCTATATGATGAAGTTTTCACCCTATTAGTGGTTCAAAAGTTATGATGGAATTATGGCGCTATCTCATATTGGCATGCTAGGTGCATTAGTCAGTGTAGAGCTGGAAGTAAGGATCAAGATTGCGGTTCGGTATTGGTAAGGATGTCATGAGCTCGGGCGAGCGAGACAAAGGGATTTGAAAGTTCAGAGTAAGTTGGTGTTATCTTCAGTGTCACCTGAGATCGATACTTGGTGAAAGAGGCTTTGTACCCTGGTCATGGGTTCTTGATGTGTTTTGCAGCGTTAGTGTGGTCAGTGGTGGATGTGAAAATTTGCTACCTTGTATGGAAGGTCGTGGGAGCGTGACCACAGGATGATCGTATGAGTGTGACATGTAGTCACTTAATGGATTTAAGATTTGGACTGAGTATAAAGAAGTGTGATATGGCTTATTGGAGAATTTATGCCTGGAAGGCGTTCGGTTCGTTCGGTTGTCGATTGTGGGGTCTTTGTCTCGGCCATGATGGTAATTCTTGCATATTATGACAGGAAGTGGGTTAATATGGACCAAGGTAAGGCTATTGGCCTAGTCCATTGCGATCAGAATCGGCTTGAAGTGTATGAATGGATTTAAACAGGATTATAGGCTTCATGTGAGGCTGATGTGTTCCTTTCAGTATAGCGCTCCTCAAGGAGGGGTGCTGGAATATCTGATGTTGTTCCGTCTTCGTTCATTTCATGTAAGGTTATTATTGTGCCGTGTGAATTGTGAAACGGCTTCAGAAATTCCTATGTGTTAAGATTCAGCGTAGTGATGATGTTATGTGTGCAGAAGGGCTCTTGAGATTTCAGAGTATATATATATATCGCACCTCAGTTGTGCTTAAGTTTTGTCGCATATGGATCTATCAGTCTCCCCAGGATGGTATTATGCACTTAGCGTTCTTATTACCGGTATTCAGTAATTTCTAATGGTGAGCAATTCAGCTCCGTGTAAATCTCCTTATGTGAATTTTATGATGGGATCGAGTGGCACGCCGCCACGGGTATTTTATTTGGATAGGGTTGCATGCCGCAACAGTGTGATGTTAAGTAAGGTTCCTATAATTATTTTTCTTGTGTTTTACTTCCTATTTTCTGAGGAAAGTTCCTATAAGTTGTGTGAGTTGAGTAGTATTTTCCTGAGTCATTTCTTTATGTATCATATTCGAGTTGTGGCCTATTGGCGCGATGTGGTATCATCTGAGACTGTTGGTCATGTTTGGGGTGATTTGTTATCTGAGCAGTTCATACTGGGTGAGACGAGGTTATTGGACTAGGGATCAAGGCGATAAGATTTAGTGAAGTATATTAAAGGACAAATACCATTATTCGGTTCATAATGAGGTGATGATTCTAGTCAAGAGGAGATATTCAATGATTTGTTAACTCGGCAGTTGGTTATGGATTTCTACACATATCCTCTGTTCTTATGGTATCGTCGGCATTATAGGAGGATGTATGTATATATATTATAAGGTGCATTGGGAGCATTAGATTCGTAGTTTTTTGGCTCTTAAGGTTCGGGGAATCATGGTGGCTAGATGATGAATTGTGCGGTGCATGGTGCTAGTTTAACAAAGGTATGCAGTCATGTTCTGGTATATCGTGTGGTAGTTGATACATTGTTTATATATTGGAACTAGGCCAGGCAGAATAATTTCAGGTGTTAGAACTGGATTCTAAGCTTATTATATGGATAAAAGAAGAAATCTTCAGATTTGATCAACCGAATGTAGTCAACTGGGTTGTGGTAGCATGGGTAGGTGCGCGAGGTGTTAAATAGTGATTTCAGATAACTCCAGAGCAATTCTTAGCACGTTCGAGGATGAACATTTGTTTAAGTGGGGGGAATGTAATGACCCGACCGGTCATTTTGAGATCTGGCGTGTTGTTCAGCGGTTTGAAGTCATGAGCAGCTCCATTTCAGGTATTATGACTTGTAGGTGTGGTCAGAATTGGACTTCGGGAAGTTTAGAGTTAATTGGAAAGAAAATTCTCATTTCAGAAGCCTTACGTTGGAGAAATTGACTAAGGTTAGAATTTTGAGTAAACGACCGCTGAATCGGGATTTGAAGGTTCCAGCAGGTTCGTATGATGATTTCGTATTTGGGCGTATGTCCGGATAGGGATTTGGATAACCCAGGAGCATTTCGGTGCATATTAAGGAAGATAGCATTTTAGAAGAATTTCATAAGTTTGGGCTGTAAGGCATTTCAGTGTTATAGATGTCCGTTTGGGATTCCAAGTCTGGGAATAGCTTCGTATGGTGACTCTGGAGTTGGGAGCGCGATCGTAAGTGAATTTGAATGTTCGTAGGTCCTATTGAAGTCATTTGGATAAAGAGAATTTGAAGGTTTTTTAGAAATCCGACCGGAAGTGGAAATTTTGATATCGGGTTCGGAATGTGATTCTGGAAGTTGGAGCAGGTCCGTAATGTCAAATATGACTTATGTGCAAAATTTGGGGTCAATCGGATGTGATTTGATAGGTTTCGGCATAGGATGTAGAAGTTGAAAATTTCAAGTTCATAAAGTTTGAGTTTTAGTGTGATTCGTGATTTCGGCGTTGTTTGTTGTGATTTGAGGCCTCGAGCAGGTCCCAATTATGTTTAGGAACAAGTTGGTGTAATTATACGGGGTCCCGGAGGTCTCGGGTGGATTCCTGGTGGTTAACGGATCAAGTTTGGAGTTTGAAGAAGTGTTGAGGTTGCTGCCATCTGGTGTGACCGCACCTGTGAGGCTTTGGCCACAGGTGCGGCTTTGGCGCCGCAGGTGCGAGATTTTGCTGTCTTGGCTGGGAGCGCAGGTGCGATGCAATTTCCGCACCTGCGAAGGCACATATGCGTACAATTGGGCGCATATGCAAGTTTTGGCTGGAGCTCAGGAAGCCACAGGTGCGGGAGTTTGGCGCACTTGTGGAATCGCAGATGCGAATATCGTTTTGGGCAGTGTATGTTTTATAACCGAGCACTTGACTCAATTTTCTCCTATTTTCCTTGGGTTTTGGCGATTGTGAGGAGCTTCAAGAGGGGATTTCCATCAAGCATCGCTAGGTAAGTGATTACTTTGCATTCCTAATCTAAATATGGGCACGTGGGCCCGAGGGAATTTTGGTCAATTCTTTAAGCGGAGATGGGAGTTTATATAATTTGAATTGCTGCAAATATTCGAGTATATTTTCATTGGTTTTCCGTTATTTGGTTAGTTTTGGGGCGTTGTGCGTCAATTGGAGTCATCGGAAGGGCTTGGAATCCAGTTATGGAATTTCAGAGCGAGGTAAGTCTCCTTTCTAACATTGTGAGGGAGAATTTTCCCCCTAGGTGAACTAATTAAATTTGTGCTACTATCTGCGGGGGCTACGTACGCACGAGGTGACGGAAGTCCGTGCGTAGCTACTATTATGCCATGGCCGGGTAGTCTAGGACCCACTAGCATGCTTTACTTGTCGTACTTGTGACCTTGTCAATAAAATATCATGTGACCTTGCAAATAATGTTAGACTGATAATGCTATTGAATTGGTAATTTATTTCCTAAGAAGGCTAGAGTTTACCTTTCTTAATCATTTAGAAAGAGAATTGATTCCTCTGTGGATAATTGTATTCCTCATAAGGTTATATTATTGAATATTATTAAACTTGGCAAATGATTTTCAAAATAAAGAATTAAATGCTATTTCTTGTGTTCCTTTAAGAAGAATTTTACCACTTTCCTGGGTAACTGGTTTCTTGATAAAAATGTGGATTTATTGTGTGAATATGTGTATCTATGGGTGCCTGAGTCGCATGCATGATTCGCGAGCAGGATAACCCTGTATTTATGTATAACCGCGTCGCATGATTGATTCGCGAGCGTGGCAGATAGATGTATCTATGGTTTGCTCCGTTCGACCCTCGGCAGTGCACAGTTTATTATTGTTGGTCTGCGTCGTTCGACCCTACCTGATTATTATTTAAATTGTCAACTGATATGACGAAGATTTAAATTGTTAAATGGGGAAGGAGGTGATATTATTTATTTCTGATTTTAATAAATCGCCTATGACATTCATGGTTAGTGTCTCACTTGATTATACTAAATTGACTTCTAGGAAGTGTCTAATTCGACCTCTCCTCACTACCTCTCTAAGGTTAGGCGGGATACTTACTAAGTACACGTTGTTTTCGTACTCATGCTATACTTGCTGTGCATTTTTATTGCACAAGTACTTTCACAGCGATGTGGCCGGCTTGGATACTTAGGTGAGCTGCATCATCCGGAGGCGACCGCAGCCGACATAGTCATCCTCATATTGTATTTATTTTCATTTTAAATTCCTTTTCCAATTTGTATTTCGGACAAGATTTGTAGTATTTGTGAAATTCTTAGAATTTGCTCATGTACTTGTGTCACCGGGTTCTGGGATGTGTTTGGGATGTATTTTATAAAAATGGAATATTAAACTGTCGCATTTACTTAGCGGATTTTATTCAATTATCATGTAATAAAGTGAAAGGTAATGATTGTAAAAATGCTAAAACAGGAAATTTAACTTAACTATTTAATGATTGGCTTGCCTGACAATGGTGTCCGGCGCCATAACGACCTTATGGATTTTGGGTCGTGACCACATGGTATCAGAGCTCTAGGTACCCTTAGGTTTTACGAGTCATGAGCAAGTCTCGTAGAGTCTTGCGGATCGGTACGGAGACGTCTGTACTTATCTTTGAGAGGCTACAAGGCTGTTAGGAGTACTTCCCTTATTGATTCCTCATTGTGCGATTTGATTCCTCCGAGGCTTATGCCTACGTTTCTTTCTACTCAATCTTATACGTCGTGAAGCGCTTGCTATGAATCGGGAATTTGAGGAATTAAAATGGTGCTACGGATATGATGCGAGATGTTTTCTATGTGTAATTTGTTGGGGCTGTTGTTGTGGCCCTGCAGAAGGATAATGTGTTGTTTCAGCTCAGTAGTTATGTTTCTTAGAGCCTTAAGGCTATGCTCAGGTAGTGATGATGCTTAAGATTGGTTATCGCGCAATGTCGATATGATGATAGAATGCTTGCCCATATGTTGGGGTTGATGAATGGCTTGAAGGGGAGGTCTTCTCAAGGCGTGATTTCGAGATTTCAGCATTTTAGTTCCGGAAGAGGAAAGGAATTTGGACTATAAATGGTCAGGTTTTGGATTGAAAAGGTAGTAATACTTGGTGTTATCAAGCGAGCTGGATTTTTCATCGGTGATGTGGTATCGCTGTTTTTATCGAATAGAATATGTTAAGTCTGTCGCTGTTATAGTTCTTCGGTTGCATTGGGTTAGAGTGTTGTGAAGTATTATTGAAGAAGTGGTTGTCAGAGATCGTGGTGTGTGGTGGTTCAGAACCGAATAGTTATTTCTGATGAAGGAAGCTCGAGAAAGATGATCTTCGGAGAGTTTGAAGTCATGGTAATCTGCTGGATTAAGAACTACAGAGAATGATATTGAATTGAGGCAGCAATTAGGCAGCATATGATGAAGGAAGATATGTGAAAAGTGCTAGGCGGTGGTTCCCTTTCTAAAAGTCCAGGTGTAAGGAACGGAAGTCAGGTAGTTGTTTAAAGGAATGAGTTTAACAAGCGGAAGAGTGGCAGCGTAGCACCGGAGTTCAGTGGTAAGACAGCTGCCTATCTTGAGGAAAGTTTGAGAGTTTTAGTGGATGGTGATTGGGTCCACAAGCTTAAGTTGAAATGTGGGTTATTTCGGCAGAAGGTTGGATACAACAGGGAGGAGTTGTAAGGAATGGAGAAGGACGCAATGTGGCGGTGAATTTGAAGATGTTGTAGCACATTTAGTAGATGTCCATGAGGAGCGGACGGACTGGTAAAGTTGGTGAATGAGAGCAAGCTTAGGATGGGGTATTGATGTTGCAGAGAGTGTGAATTTTAGCGTCATTGGAAGGTGTCAGTTAGTGATTTCCACGGGTGGGTTATCTCCTGTGAATAGGTTAGCAGTTGTATGGTTGGCAAGTTTCTGCGAAGGATTCTGATGACTATTCGGTAGGAGGCAGAATGTGTGAATGATGCAAGGGAATTTGAGTATTTAGGGAGTGCTAACAAGAGAATTTGGAAGGATTGGACGGATTGGTGGAGTAAGATCATGTTAATAAAGGGGAAAGGATCTCACCAGGGTCTAGAGTGGTGCAAGGAGTAACTTCGGGCTAAGTGGGGGAGTCCCAGCACCTGCAGTTGGGTTGTAGGATTGTGTTATCATGGGGTTGCGGATTGTCGGTGTAATGGCAAGTTATTGTAGCTAAGGGAAAGAAGTAAAATGGTGATTGAGCATGAGATTTGACGAATGTGTGCAAAAGTTGGTCCTATTGGACCAGGGTTAGGCTTTGGAAGATTCAGAATTTATGCTTAAGGCATAGGTGAGTTAATAGGATAGTGACTCAGTCACGTGCTTCATTGAAAAAAGTGTTCATGTGCTAGAAAAGCCTTGGAGTTGATTGTATTTGGGGCCAGTCAGAGAGGGTGACTCTCAATAGCGGTCCTAGTAAATTCGGAGGTTATGAACGCGGTGTTTAAGGGTTAAAGGCAGCAGTATGATTAAGAATTGAGCGTTTGTGGTGTAATTTCAGAGAAAGGGAAAATAATTGGAGTGTTCTATGTTATTTTCAGCGTGTAGGATAGTATTGGCGGAGTGAGAGGAGTAAACTCCGGATTTGTAGAAAGATTATCAGGATGGTTATATCGGTCAGAGATGTGAATGCGCACAAGGAGGGTATGAGACGGTTTGTGGGATCGAGGCAGCATAGTCTCGTGAATCAAGGCCACTCGGGATGAGTGAGGATTGAGTTTGTTATGAGTTGAATGGGGTTACAATTATTTCTGAGGCAATTAAGGATATTTATAGAGAAGATGAATTGGTTAGCCATGGTTGAAATGGCACATGTGCGGCAGTGATTAGTTTCGTCAGTGTGATTGAGTTATGCGTGTGGTTTGCACAGTGTGTGCGAGGTTTGACGGCCGCCGTAACAGATTTTATTAAGGAGTATTCGAGTGCTATGGCCTGTCAGGTGTAGGCGGATCCCGGAAGGTTTATGGTGGTTCGGACCACTACTTAAGGATTTGCATGTATTATGATTGGGGGAATTCACTCATGTGTTGTGGTGGTTCTCTTGAATTGAGGTAAGTAAAAGGTTTCTATATGATGAAGTGTTCACCCTATTAGTGGTTCAGAAGTTATGATGGGATTCTGGCGCTATCTCATATTGGCATGTTAGGTGCAGTAGTCAGTGTGGAGCTGGAAGTAAGGATCAAGATTGCGGTTCAGTATTGGCAAGGATGTCATGATCTTGGGCGAGCAAGAAAAAGGGATTTGAAAGTTAAGAATAAGCTGGTGTTATCTTCAGTATCACCTGACATCGATACTTGGTGAAAGAGGCTTTGTACCCTGGTCATGGATTCTTGATGTATTTTGCAGCGTTAGTGTGGTCGATGGTAGATGTGCAAACTTTCTACCTTGTATGGAAGGTCGTGGGACCGTGACCACGGGATGATCGTATGAGTGTGACATGTAGTCACTTAATGGATTGAATATTTGGACTGAGTATAAAGAAGTGTGATATGCTTATTGCAGAATTTACGCATGGAAGGCGTTCGGTTCGTTCAGTTGTGGATTGTGGGGTGTTTGTCTCGGCCATGATGGTCATTCTGGTGTATTATTAGAGGAAGTGGGTTAATATGGACCCAGGTAAGGCTACCGGTCTAGACCATTGCGAGCAGAATCAGCTTGAAGTGTATGAATTGATTTAAACAGGATTATGAGCTTCATGTGAGGCAAATGTGTTCCTTTCAGTATAGCATTCCTCAAGGAGGGGTGCTGGAATATCGGATGTTGTTTCGTCTTCCTTCATTTCATGTAAGGTTATTATTGTGCCGTGTGAGTTGTGAAACGACTTGAGAACTTCTTATGTGTTAAGATTCAGCGTAGTGATGATGTTATGTGAGCGGAAGGGCTCTTGAGATTTCAGAGTGTATACATATATCGCACCTCAGTTATGCTTAATTTTTGTAGCATATGGCTCTATCAGTCTCCCCAGGATGGTATTATGAATTTAGCGTGTTTATAACTGGTATTCATTAATTTGTAATGGTGAGCAATTCAACTCCGTGTATATCTCCTTATGTGAATTTTATGATGGGATCGGGTGGCACGCCGCCATGGGTATGTTATTTGGATAGGGTTGCACGCCATAACAGTGTGATGTTGAGTAAGGTTCCTATAATTATTTTTCTTGTGTTTTACTTCCTATTTTCTGAGGAAAGTTCCTATAAGTTGCGTGAGTTGAGTAGTCATTTCCTGAGTGATTTATTTATGTATCATGTTCAAGTTGTGGCCTATTGGCGCGATGTGGTATTATGTGAGACTGTTGGTCATGTTTGGGGTGATTTGTTGTTTGAGCAGCTCATACTGGTTGGGACGAGGTTATTGGACTAGGAATCAGTGCGATACGATTTTGTGAGGTATATTAAAGGACAAATACCATTATTCGGTTCATAATGAGGTGATGATTCTAGTAAAGAGGAAATATTCAATGATTTGTTAACTCGGCAGTTGTTATGAATTTCCACACATCTCCTCCGTTGTTGTGGTATCGTCAGCATTATATCAGGATGTATGTATATATATTATAAGGTGCATTGGGAGCATTAGATTCGTAAAAGTTTGGATGTTAAGGTTCAGGGCTATCATGATGGCTAGATGTTGAATTATGCGGTGCATGGTGCTATTTTAGCAAAGATATGCAGACATGTTATGGTATATCGTGTGGTAGTTGATACGGTGTTTATATATTGGAACTAGGCCAGGCAGAGAAATTCCAGGTGTTAGAACTAGATTCTGAGCTTATTATATGGATAAAAGAAGAAATCTTCAGAATTGATCAAGCTAATATACTCAACAGGGTTGTGGTAGCACGGGCAGGTACGCGAGGTGTTAAATAGTGATTTCAGATAACTCCAGAGCAGTTCTTAGCACGTTCGAGGACGAACGTCTTTTTAAGTGGGGGAGAATGTAACGACCTGCTCGGTCGTTTTGAGCTCTGGCACGTCGTTCCGTGGTTTGAAGTCACGAGCAGCTCCATTTCAGGTATTATGACTTATAGGTGTGGTCGGAATTGGACTTCGGGAAGTTAAGAGTTAATTGAAAAGAAAATTCTCATTTCAAAAGCCTTAAGTTGGAGAAATTGACTAAGGTTAGAATTTTGAGTAAACGACCTCCGAATCGGGATTTGAAGGTTCTAACAGGTTCGTATGATGATTTCGAATTTGGGCGTATGTCCGGATTGGGCTTTGGATAACCCGGGAGCGTTTCGATGCATATTATGGAAGATAGCATTTTAGAAGAATTTCATAAGTTTGGGCTGTAAGTCATTTCAGTGTTATAGATGTCCGTTTGGGCTTCCGAGTTCGGGAATAGCTTCGTATGGTGATTCTGGAGTTGGGAGCGCGATTGGAAGTGAATTCGGATGTCCGTAGGTCATTTTATTTGGCTAAATATAGGAATTTGAAGGTTTTTTAGGAATCCGACCGGAAGTGAAAATTTTGATATCAGGGAAGGAATGCGATTCCGGAAGTTGGAGAAGGTCTGTAATGTCAAATATGACTTGTGTGCAGAATTTGGGGTCAGTCGGTTGTGATTTGATAGGTTTCGGCATCGGATGTAGAAGTTGGAAATTTCAAGTTCATAAAGTTTGAGTTTTAGTGTGATTCGTGATTTCGGCGTTGTTTGTTGTGATTTGAGGCCTCGAGAAGGTCCCCATTATGTTTTGGAACAGGTTGGTGTAATTGGACGGGGTCCCGGAGGCCTCGGGTGGTTAACGGATCAAGTTTGGAGTTTGAAGAAGTGTTGAGGTTGCTGTCATCTGGTGTGACCGCACCTGCGAGACTTTGGCCGCAGGTGCGAGATTATGATGGCTTGGCTGGGAGCGCAGGTGCGATGCAATTTCCGCACCTGCGAAGGCACAAATGCAGACAATGGGCGCAGGTACGAGTTTTGACTGGAGCTGAGGAAGCCGCAGGTGTGGGAGTTTGGGTGCACCTGCGGAATCGCAGGTGCGAGATGTGGATCATAGGTGCGGATATCGGCCTGGGCAGTGTATGTTTTATAACCAAGCACTTGGCTCATTTTATCCTATTTTTCGTGGGTTTGGGCGATTGTGAGGAG
This sequence comes from Nicotiana paniculata, assembly GCA_005239505.1. Classification (NCBI taxonomy): domain Eukaryota; kingdom Viridiplantae; phylum Streptophyta; class Magnoliopsida; order Solanales; family Solanaceae; genus Nicotiana; species Nicotiana paniculata. The sequence goes on along the minus strand of ML339823.1, from coordinate 13,793 downwards.
CTTCGAGAGGGGATTTTCATCAAGCATCGCTAGGTAAGTGGTTCCTTCCCATTCCTAAGCTAAATATGTGATCATGCATGGATTGAACATGAAAAATTGTGGAAAATTGGGAATTTTGAAGAAAACCTAGAAACTTGGTAAAATGGATTTTTACCACAAATTGAGCATGAATATTTGAGTTAGTAAGACTATGGGTAGGGTATATTTTCGAGAAATTTTGGAATCCGCGCACGTGGGCCTGAGGGAATTTTTGTCAATTCTTTAAGCGGAGATGGGAGTTTATATAATTTTAATTGTTGCAAATATTAGAGTATATTTTCATTGATTTGTCGTTATTTGGTTAGTTTTGGGGCGTTGTGCATCAATTGGAGTCGTCGGAAGGGCTTGCAATCCAGTTATGAAATTTCGGAGTGAGGTAAGTCTCCTTTCTAACTTTGTAACGGGGAATTGTCCGCCTAGGTGAACTAATTAAATATGTTCTACTATCTACGGGGGCTATGTATGCACGAGGTGAGGGGAGTCCGTGCGTAGCTACTATTATTCCATGTCCGGGTAGTCTAGGACCCACTACCATGCTTTACTTGTCGTACTTGTGACCTTGTCAATAAAATATCATGTGATCCTGCAAATAATGTTAGACTGATAATGATATTGAATTGGTATTTATTTCCTAAGGAGGCTAGAGTGTACCTTTCTTAATCATTTAGAAAGAGAATTGATTCCTTCGTGGATAATTGTATTCTTGATAATGTTATATTATTGAATATTATTAAACTTGGCAAATGAGTTTCAAAACAAAGAATTAAATGCTATTTTTCGTGTTCCCTTAATAAGAATTTTACCACTTTCCTGGGTAACTGGTTTCTTGATAAAAATGTGGACTTATTGTGTGAATATGTGTATCTATGGGTTCCTGAGTCGCATGTATGATTCGCGAGCAGGATAAAACCCTGTATTTATGTATAACCGCGTCACATGATCGATTCGCGAGCGGGGCAGATAGATGATCTATGGTTCGAGCCGTTTGACCCTCGGCAGTGCACAGTTTATTATTGTTGGTCCGCACCATTCGACCCTCGGCACTTTGTTTGTGCATTATAATTGATGCGTATTTTTTGTGATTTATACATGTTTATCGGCCTAAGGAAGTTTTTAATTGCCAGTTAAGAAGAAGAAGAATTGATGTGTAAAATATGATATAAGTCTGATGTTTCTTATCCCTGATTATTATTTAAATTGTCAACTGATATGACAAAGATTTAAAGTGTTAAATGTGGAAGGAGTTGATATTATTTATTTCTGATTTTAATAATTGCCTATGACATTCATGCTTAGTGTCTCACTTGATTATACTAAATTGACTTCTAGCAAGTGTCTAATTCGACCTCTCGTCACTACTTCTCTGAGGTTAGGTGGGATATTTACTGAGTACACGTTGTTTTCGTACTCATGCTACACTTGTTGTGCATTTTTATTGCACAGGTACTTTCACAGCGATGTGGCCGGCTTGGAGACTTAGGTGAGCTGCATCATCCGGAGGTGACCCGCAGCCGATAGAGTCTCCCTCATATTGTATTTATTTTCATTCTAAATACCTTGTCCAATTTGTATTTCGGACAAGCTTTGTAGTATTTGTGAAATTCTTAGAATTTGCTCATGTACTTGTGTCACCGGGTTCTGGGATGTATTTGGGATGTATTTTATAAAAATGCAATATTAAACGGTCGCATTTACTTAGCGGATTTTATTCAGTTATCATGTAATAAAGTGAAAGGTAATGATTTCAAAAATGCTAAAACAAGAAATTTAACTTAACTATTTAATGATTGGCTTGCGTGACAATGGTGTCCGGCGCCATCACGACCTTATGGATTTTGGGTCGTGACAAAGTGATTCCTGTTGATTTTGTTTTTGAGTTTCTAATAGCCTACATGTTTGAGTTGTAATGTGTCTTGAATGATTGTGCATACTTGCCGAAACCCTGCAGTCTTTCAATGATGATTCAGCAACAACCTTCACCCCTATATGTTACTTCTCTGTACTATGTTAGTTCTGTGTTTAAGATTATTGTTTGATAACCATGACTGAGATGAATCTGAAAGTGTTTAAGTTTATATCACCTAACCATTAACTTAAGCATGAAGTTCTAAGTGTTTATGTGTTTCTCTTCTCTAAAATTATATATGTTACACTGTCAAGGCCGTTTCTGGTTTGTCACTAAGACATGCTCATGACCTCCTCTAGTTATGGTTGCATCTGTTGACCTGTTTTTGTTTGACTTCCTTCTTTTCATGAATCCCAGTAGTTCTATTTACACATTTTGTTAAAAATTAAGTTATCGTTCCCTCATAACACAATCATGATCTTGTTTCTTTTCTTTTATTATAAATGGATGATAACTTGTTAAGCTGAACATGGTTGTTTTCTTCATTAGTTAACATCTTCAACTGAATGTTTAGTCCAAAACTTACTTGGTATAATACCTCCCTGTCTCTAATCCGTTTAGGTTATCATTGGTCTTTGGAAAACTTACATGTATTTTATCTTTTAAGATTGTCTTCCTAAAATCAAGACCTAGTTGCTCTGCTACAACTAAGTGATAATTTGTAAAAATAGAAGCATGACCACTTAGATGTTAAACTACAGTTCCATCTGGGTTAAACACGTTTTGATACAATGCTTTCCCTTATCTGTTACCTTTCTGCTCGTGTCATGCTTAATTTGATTCTATAAATGTGTAAAGTTTCCCTGTCTACATAAAGTCATTACTCCACTTGAAGTGTTCATGTAACTAACTATGTATTGCATGTTCCTGTTTAATTCCTGATTTCATGCCTTGTCCAGATCCACTCCAGTCGTTTCCCTACTATTAGTTTGAAACCAAATCTGATCCTTAAATCTTATAAGGATCTTTGTTGATGCTATCTGAACATGATAATTTGTTTGAAGCTAACACTATTAGGAGTATGACTCTGTTGAAGTCCTTAGGGATTCCATGTTTTAACTTATGAACTTGCAGACCTATTGAGAGAGTTGATCTTGTCCAGATATCTTTGATAACCTCTGTAAATGGGCAGCCATGAATGTGTTATCTGAATCTTCATTGATGACTTTTAAAGTGTTGAAGTGGTATTATCAACCTATGTATATGCTAGAAGCAAACCAGTTAGTTCACATTTGATTTTCTAGAAACAAGAACATATGTGTCTATTGAGTTGTTTCATAAATGACCCCGTATAGCTTGCCCTTTATTTGAATATGCTCTTCTCTAATGTTCAGACCCTTATATCATGCTTGTGATGTTTCTGCACCTCATCTAGGTGTGTTTGAAAGTTAGACCTTTAAATTGCACATGGTATATGTTTGTTTGGTATCCAATGTAGACTATATGTTCTTATGTTAGGAGGGAAGTGTATTTTTGTAGTAAGTAATGCTATAGCATTTAGTTTACATTGAAAGGGCCTCATTGGCATTTAAACTTGTAAGGAAATCATGTTGTTAGATTTTAAGGGTATTTGGGAGTGGAGTTTAACTCTAGGTTGGGCTGCCCTCCCAGCACAAGCATTGCCCTGGGCCTTGAGTCCCTTGGAACTTTGAAGTGTCGGGGGACACAAAGGGAGCATCGACCTTTATTGGAACTTCCCCCTTTGACCTTAACTCATTGACGCATTTAGTTTTTAAGGGTTTAATGTTTAATGAAAATGAAAGGTTTTCAATATGAATTATTTTCTGAGTAGAACTACCACATTAATATAATTTCCCACAGAATTCAAATTATTAATTATTTTCTTATTATAATTGTTTGTCTATATATACATTTCATACATGTTTTGAATATGTTGAGCATGAGGGGTATACTTCTAATGACCTTCTTTCTTAATGGGCATGTATACATTTTCTGAAGGATCCACTCAACTACATCTGCGTCTTTAATTGCTGAGCCTACCTTCTTGAGGCCCAACCATCAGATCCCAGTCCTCTTTACCTTACTTCATTCGTTACTGTTCATTGCTTCCATAACTTAGTTTATTGCTTCACTACTTTTGCCTATTGTCTTTGTCGTTTTACCATATTTCATTATCATGTATTTAATACCCATATATTGTAACGACCTGGCTAGTCTTTCCGAGATTTTAGCCCCATTTCTCCCATTTCTTCTTTATCGTATATTGCTTATCCTATTTATGTTGTGTTGGGTCGGTTGCTTCGGGTTCGGAGTGGTTGTGGTGAGAACTGAGACACTTAGTCTCTTAAATCATCTTAATAGTTGAAAAAGTTAACTGGGAGTTGACTTATTGGTAAACAACCTCAGAATATGGATTTTATGGCTCGGATAGCTTCGTTAGGTTATTTGGGACCTAGGAGTGTGTTCGGAATGCAGTTTTGATGTCCGCTGTAGAATTAGGCTTGAATTGGCGGAAGTTAGTCTTTGGCGATTTCTGGTCGGCAGTGGAAAATAGGATATCAGGGTCGGAATGGAATTCTGGAAGTTGGAGCAGGTTCGTAATGTCATTCTGGATATGTGCACAAATTTTCAGGTCAATCGGAGGTGGTTTGGACGGTTTCGGCATAATTGGTGAAATTTAGAAATTTTAAAGTTCATAGGCTTGACATTTGATGTGATTGTGGTGTTTTTGCGTTGTTTTTGATGTTTTGAAGGCTCGAATAAGTTTAAATGATGTTATGGGGTGTGTTGGTAGGATGGGTTGAGGTCACTGGGGCCTCGGGTATGTTTCGGGTGGTTAACGGAGTGTGTTTGGCCTTAAAAGGACTGTTGTTGCTGCTGTATTTTTCTTGGTCTGGTTTCCTTATATGCGATTGCAATGGTTAGGCCACGATCGCATAGGCTTATTGGTGAGGCAGCATAAAATTGTTATATGTGATAGCCTTCTGAGGTTCGAGATCGCGAAGTGAGAGGAGCCAGAACAGTGTGGTCGCGTGAGGTGCATTGCAATCGCACAGTGTGGGCGCGTGTGGCAGTAAGGTGATGGAATTGCTCTATGCGATCGCATAGAGCTGGTCGCGATCGCATTGTTGTGAGGGGTTGTCTTACGCGATCACATAGGTGTTTCTGTGATCACATAGGGTTAGTTTGGTTGGGCAGCATTTTTTTCTTCGCGATCACGTGCCTTTTTTCGGAATCGCAAAGAGTAAAGCCTGGGCAGAAAGTTTCAAGTTCCAATTTCGGGGGGTTTTGGCCATAACTCATTTTTTCCATTAGAGAGCTCGAGGGAAGGAGAACTTGGACGATATTTTCAGTGGGATTCTTGTGGTAAGTGTTCTTCGATCAGTTTTGGTTTAATTTCATGAATTTGTCTTGATTTTTACCATGCAATTTGAAGAATTAAAGTAGAAAATTTGGGAAAATTGGAGGAAAAAAATAGAAATTTCTTTGGTGATTTGAGTGGGCAATTGAGGTCAGATTCTGGTAAATTTTGTATGGGTAGACTCATAAGGGAATGAGGATTCTAGTTTTGTGATTTTTATCGAATTTTGGGATGTGGGACCGAGACTCGGGTTTGGAAAATTTCGAGAATTGTGCCAAAAATTGATAGTTTTCGTTTGAGCCTTGTTCATTTAGCGTATATTCATTATGTTAATCTGGTTTTGGTTAGATTCGGAGCAATCGGGAGCCGATTTTAGGGGCAAGAGCATCGCGGATTAGTATGGTGGCCCGGTAGAGGTAAGTAACGGCTATAAATCTTGTCCTGAGTGTATGAAATCCCGGACTTCGTATTTCTCACTATTTTTAGAATGGCGCGCATGTCGGATGACAAGTATGTGGCGTGCATTGATTTTTGGTATTTGACTTGGTCCTCTCCGTGGCAACTATTGAGTTGCGTATTTTTACTCTAAATCATATGTTAATTTGTGTTCTAAAAACTATTGCTATATTTGGGCTATAAGCCATGTTTGGGGCCTCGTGCCGACTTGTTTAGACCCCTTGGGGGATTTTACTGCTATTTTCCTCACTGTGTTGACTTATGATTTACACTCAGTCATGTTATGTTTAACTGATTTTGAAACTTAGCCTTATTTACACTATTTTGAGATATAAAATGATGTTTTGGGTCGAGTACCCCGTTTTACTAATACGCCCGAGGGGCTTTTGAGAGTTTCTGACTGAGTGAGGCCGAGGGCCTGATTGTGAGGATATGATATGCCACGAGGTGGCTTGATATTAGCGCTTGGGCTGAAGGATCCCCTCCGGAGTCTGTACACACCCCCAGTGAGCGCAGGTACCTACTAAGTGCGAGTGCCAAGTGACGAGTGATTGGGAGGCATGAGTGACTGTGAGGTATGCCCGAGGGGCTAATTATGAGTGACTGTGAGGTATGCCCGAGGGGCTGATTATGCGTGACTGTGAGGTATGCCCGAGGGGCTGTTTCTGATACATGCTTTTGCCCGAGGGACTACTTATGATTTTACCACTTTCACTCTAAACATATGAAATATGTTTTGCCCGAGTGGCTTTTTATGACTTTTATCATTTTTACACTAAACTTCTTGAAAGTTATGTTGAAACTATTGGCAAGTATATTTCAAAATTATTTTACTGAAATCGGCTTTTAAACGTGATGATTTAACGTATACATTGTTGGAAAGAAAGGTTTTGCTTATTGTGAAATGATAATTTGATTTTATGTGTTTCTTACTGCTCTAACTTGATTTATTTTCATTACTACTAAGTTGGCATACTCACATTACTCCCTGCACCTTATGTGCAGATCCAGGTGTTAGGGCAGAGTGAGCTGTGTATCTGTTCTAGAGACTTCTTGGAGATTTTGCGAGGTAGTTGCACGCGTCTGCAGTCCTTCTCTCTCATGCTTACTATTATAGAGTTTATTCTTTTCTTTTAGTTGTATATTTTATGTAGATGCTCATGACCAGTGACTCGGGGATCTCGGGGATTGTATTTAATATTCGGTGTAGTTTTAACTGTTTTAAAAAAATGTTTAAATGAAAGCATTATGGTTTATCAGTTTAGTAATGATGAAAATGGAAGATTATTAAGGTATGAGTGTGGTTTTGGCTGGCCTAGTTTCATGATAGGCGCCATCACGACTGGTTTAGATTTGGGCTCGTGACAAGTTGGTATCAAAGCGCTAGGTTACATAGGACTTACCGATCATGAGCAGGTTTAGTAGAGTCTTGCGGATCGGTTCGGAGACGTCTGTACTTATCTTCGAGAGGCTGCAGAACCCTTAGGAAAATCTCACATTCTTGAATTCTTGTCGTATGAATCCATTTATTTCAACCAAGTGCGTAACTCTTGAATTCCTTCCATGTATTCGAATGCGCATGAGAGCGCTTGTTATAAGCTATGCATCTACGGCTTGTGACTTCCATGAATGAGATGTGATTTTGGCATGTTGGTAATGGGCCAGTTTGGAGGACTTGAGGCCGGATTCATTATGTGGCTTGAATGCTAAGATTTTGATTATGTGTGATGTGTATTTGGGGACTTATATGTCCGTTTGTGTTCTTATTGATAAGAATTGGTGACTAGATAGCTACGTGGTGAGTGTGATTTGATGGCTAGCTGTGTTCAGATTGTTTGATTGTGACAAAAGGATTGGCTCGAAATGTGGCAAGAACTATTGAGTTTTTGATTTCTGTCTCGGTTTGGTATATGGCTTCAAGTTGTGAGTGTATTGGAAGACCTTGTATTGGAAGACCTCTCATGTTGTTTAGTTGTGGAGTGAAGAGGATCTTTCTGTTGGGTTATGAGTTCCTGGTGATGTATTTTGGGCTGATCATTTCCCCAGTGGCGTTCATGCATTTGATTAACAGTGTATTCCGGCCGCATTATCACTCCTTGTTATTGTATTCGTGGATGGCGTCCTGGCATATACGCATAGCCAGGAGTAGCATATTCAGTATCTGAGGATGGCATTATAAGGATTCAAGGAGGAAAGGCTCTATTCAAAGTTCCCCGAGTGTGAATCTTGGCTCAGTTCAGTAGCATTCTTGGGACATGTGGTATCCAGTGAGGGTATCCATGTGGTCAGACGTGTGTAGGTAGAGCTTCCAGAAGCCCAATATTTCTTTGACCACCGCTCTAGTGTTAGTTCTGTCATCAGCTTCAGGTTCTTACCGTGTATTGTGATGCCTCGAGGGTAGGCATTGTCGTGTCTTAATGCAGAAGGGTGTAGTGACTGTGTAATAGCTATGATATTTGGAAGTGTATAGAGAGAGATCATGTTTGAGGCTAAGATGGCAGGGGTATCTCCTGCGGATTGTCCTAGGGTGTGTGATCCCTATGTTGTTCTGTAGTAAGTTCTCTTCTACCAGTAAATGATATATGTTGTAATTTGGGTTTAGATCTCTTGTGGAAGTTGGCATGACTATTACAATGATGAATACGAGATTTGCAGATGACTTGAGCTGTTAGACGGGTTGTGTTATTATGGGAATTGTGAGTTATTGTTTGTCTTGATCGTTGGCTTTGAGCCAAGTGGGGGAGTCTACTAATGATAAGTTGATTGCACAATTATGTGTGGTATTGGCTTCAGTTCGAGGTATATTGGTGGATCAGTTATGACCTGCAGATGTTGGGTCTGGGAATGACTCGAGTAATGAATATTCCTTCGATATAGGTTGTAATGTACTCTATTGGGTAAATGGGTTCTATTGAATGATTGAGTGAAAATTGTAAAAGGTGTAGTGTGTTCAGTGTATGAACTTGCTTGTGGCTTGAAGTGAGTGGATTACTTTCCCAGTATGTTAGTGTGCAATCGGGTCAGGTCGATTCTGTCTAATTGGTCAGTGTAATTGATATTTACATTGGAGGGTGTCAAGACTTATGGTATTTCTACATTATCATGGATTCTACATATCAATATCAGGAAAGTGAAGGTAATGTCTTTAAATTCGCAGGAAGTCTCTTCAGGGTAAGTGTTTTGAATGTTGTACTTTTGGGGATATTTGAGAGAGTATTCGGAAGCTTATGAGCCTTAGACGGTATGGTTTTGTTCTTGGGTCGCGTGTGGTGAGTCTGGATTGAGAATTGCAGTATTATGGCAAGGAGAAGCATCAATTTGGAGGTAAGTCAGAAGAAACTTGGGTAAATAGGACAACTTGGTAGTAGGTCGGATCGGCAGGGTAAGGGATACGATTAGTTCATTAGGTGTTCATAAGTTAATGAGTTTTTACAGGTGTTTCTTAGCAATGCTCTTGGACTTTTGGTGGCCTGCGTAGCTTGGTTGAGTTAGAAGGATTCAGTCGTGACGGTTTGCTGTAGCACAAATGGGATTTCGGATAGTTCCTGATAGTTTATACCACGGTTAAAGATGCATATTTTCCTCTAGCGTGAGGTGCAGGTGATGTATAGTGATTTTGCTTCTAAATGGGATCAAATGAAAGTTCTTGGCTAGTTGGGTACGTAGTTTCTTGTGGCTCAGAAGGGACCATGAAGTTCCCATATTTGTCCTAGGATGGCATGGCGTATGCGGTATGTTGGGTAGAGTTGAGATTTGCACATGTGAGGTCACGATTCAGTTCTGGAAGGAAGGTCAAAACAAAATTTCTTAGACAGCATCGGCAGTTTCAGACGACTAGGTAGATGATATCACTACTAGGTGGCTTGATAAGGGTATATATTTCAGAAAGATCATGTGTGGAGTTAAGGGTACTTCATTGGTACTTCGACGCTCTCTTGTTGGATCGACTGATGATATTCAAGGTTGCTTGGTAACATAGAAGAATTATCCCTCGTGGAATGATTGAGTATTAGGGATGTACTAAGTATTCGAGCGGTGGAGTTGAGATCAGATATAGTAATATGTGCACTTCATGGACTTCGAGATTGAGAGTTCTCATAAACAGGTTATTTTGTGATAGTGAACTGTGAAGATTTGAGCAAGCTAGTCAGATGCTGGTGTGTACAATGGTTCAGTCATTGTGAACTTTTCGGTGAGTTATCTATCTGTTGTGAGTGACCAGGGTTGATTTAGGGTTATTGGTAGGCCAGTATGGGTGTGTGTTCTGCACCGGGTTGGAATTGTTGGCTCCGAATTTCTATTGTTTAGGAATGTACCATTCAATTGTGATTGAGTTTATTCATGTTCTGGAGTGATCTATGAGTTACCCTTTGGTGTTGCGAAGAGTTGTGATTATCATTTATATGCACATATTGTGCGATTCTGATTGGGCTTTATAGCTAGAGTTGAGTAAGGTAAGTAATTGGGTATTGGTTTTTAGCCAGGTGGCTGGAAGTATTTCATGTGACCCAGCGTTTAGATGAGATCACGTAGTGTAGCGGAGTTATATAGGGGTATGAGCTTTGGTATTGGATTCGTGCGTTTTGATTTTTCACGATGTGTGCCAGGCTTTTAGCATGGTGTTATGACGGTAATTGTTAATGGCGGTATGGTCCTCTCGTGTGAATGTTTTATATAATTTGATTCATTGGGATGTTGCTATTGAGTGCACGAGTTGCACAGGTTGTGGCCGGAATTGTATTGATGTGTTATGTCATCAGAATGGTCGTGTTGGATGAGAAGAGTTCATTGGACCTAGTATGAATATTGTCAGAATTGTTTACAGTATAGTTGCAAGGATAAATATCGGGAGTCGGCTTAGAAGTCTGCTATATTCCTTTTTGGGAAGGGAGAGCTTCATATCTGACTGATCGGATGAATGGTTGCTAGTTTCTATGTGTTTCTTTCATCATCGGCAGTATATGGAAGTGTTAGAGCGAGACATTTCTTGATAAGAGGTTATGTACCGGTATTGGATTGTTCTGAGAAGCTATTATGATTGGGAGTTATCGCTATGGGTGTTTGATTCATGCGGATTATTATGTGGTTTCATCTGGGGTGCGTATATGGCTTGATTCAGCGTGTTCAGACTTATTCAGTTTATAATTGTGGAATTTTGACCTTGCAAGTTATTTCAGAAATGGAAATTTGGTTCTAACGTCCTTGGGTCAGGATTGGATTGCAGAATTTCAACTGTGTTGTGCTATTGGACATATATGGGATAGGGTGACGTGGGATCACCCCCGGGTATGTGCATGGCGAGGTTACGCGGCAGATTGATGGTGTTGGAGAACAACTCCTGGCACGTTCGAGAACGAACGTATGTTTAAGTAGGGGAGGATGTAAGACCCGGCCGGTCGTTCCGAGAGTTTATCCCCGTTTCCCCTATTTCTAATTTATCGTATGTTGCTTAGCCTATTTATGTTGTGTTGGTTCGTTGGTTCGGGTTCGGAGTGGTCGTGGTGAGAACTGAGACACTTAGTCTCTTAAATCATCTTAATAGTTGAAAACATCAACTGGGAGTTGAATTATTGGTAAATGACCTCGGAATGTGGATTTTATGGCTCGGATAGATTCGTTAGGTGATTTGGGACTTAGGAGTGTGTTCGGAATGAAGTTTTGATATCCGGTGTAGAATTAGGCTTGAATTGGCGAAAGTTAGTTTTTGGCGATTTCTGGTCGGCAGTGGAAAATAGGCTATCAGGGTCGGATAGGAATTCCAGAAGTTGGAGCAGGTTCGTAATGTCATTCTGGATTTCAGGTCAATCAGAGGTGTTTTGGATGGTTTCGGCATCGTTGGTGGAATTTAGAACATTTAAAGTTCATAGGCTTGAATTTGATGTGATTGTGGTGTTTTTGCGTTGTTTTTGGTGTTTCTAAGGCTCGACTAAGTTTGAATGATGTAATGGGGTGTGTTGGTATGATTGGTTGAGGTCTCGGGGGCCTCGGGTCTGTTTCGGGTGGTTAACGGAGTGTGTTTGGCCTTAAATGGACTGTTGTTGTTGCTGTATTTTTCCTGATCTGGTTTCCTTATATGCGGTTGCAATTGTGAGGCTGCGATTGCATAGTCTTATTGGTGAGGCATTGTCACACCTCTTTTTTTTTCACAACCCTATTACGAGGTTGAGTTAGAAGAGTTTTTCCAATCGAAGTGACGTTTTGAAAAGGGATTATTTATTATTTAGAGTCGCCACTTGGAATTGAGTTTTGGTGTTTCAAGCCACCTTTTATCTTGAATCCCTTAAAAAAGGATGGTTTGACTCTTAATTTATGGTCTACGAAAACAGAAGACTGAGTAAGGAATTCTGTTGACCGAGGGGAAGGTGTAAGGCACCCCTCGAGTCCCGCGGTTCTAACACGGTCGCTTTATTGACTCATGTAAGGCTTAGATCAATTTTTAGCTATTCTTGTATTTTTATTGATCATGGCTTATTTATTACANTGAATTAGTTCGTGATTCATCTCACTATCCTACAATAATTCCTTTATTTTAATACTATATTTTTTATAGCGAGCTTCAAATTAACTAGCAACCTGCATTTCTCTATTAATAGGCTTATAATGTGTCAAGACCCAATTAACTATATCCTCTCTTGAACCTATTCTTGGTGAAAATGTGATATATATATATATACACACTAATCAGTTTAATGTGAAATGNACAAAACAACAAAAAATAATTCAAATAAAGTTTATAAAATGAAGATAAAACTCATGAAAATTACAAGTTGTTCTTCAACAATGATCCAAAAGAAAAAATTTACATCCGTAGCCTAATTTAAGATAGCTAATCATAACACCAAAGTAACTTAAAATGAAGTTAAAGATACAGAGAAATTGATAGGATTAAAAAAAAAAAAATTGTAAGGTATTCCTACTAAACTAACACCTGAATTTTTAGTTTCATAGCCAAGTGGTTAATAATTATAACCATATACTCAAAGAAGAAAAACTTTTCATAATATACAAGAAACTTCTTACAATCTTATAAAGAAAAATTTATTATAGATTATGGCCTATTCACAAGAAAGACTAGAAAAAGTACTCTCATTTCTAGTGAATATCATAGAACAATTTGTTCAAGCTTAACCGACCAATAAATTAACACTAGGCAAACATTTATAGCATCATTATAGTTATTCTAGCCTTAATTTCTTATGACTTTCATTTTTATTCTTTCACTAAATAAACTAAATGATAACAATTATTCAGAAACATATGTACAAGAAAGAAAATAATAGATTAGACTAAGGAAATAAATTACTAATAAAATGAACCAAATCATAATGCTCTGTATCTTTTTTTTTTAAATAAAAAAAACTAAAAATATAGCAATGAAGAAGAATAGAATCAAAACCTTAGCAAAAGAGTTCCAGTAATACAAGAAGTAAAACTAGTACAACTCCAATTAAATGCGGAAACTCAAACCGGACAAAGTAGCAACAACGTCGAACCCGAAATCACGAACGGAAGCTCGACCTCTGAATTACACGAGAAGTCCTCAAACTTTTATCTAGAAAAACTCTTTCCTATTTTTTTTGAATTTTCTATGTTTCTTCTTCTTACTTTTCACGTTATTTTCTTTTCCAAAGATCTCTCACTCTTTTTTTTTTCTTCTCTGACTTTTTTTTTTCTGTCTCCTTTTTCTTTTCTTTTTTTCGTTCTCTTTCTCCCTTTCGTTCTTCTTTTTCTATTCTTCCTCCTCTTCTTTTTTTTTTCTTTTTGCTTTGTCTATTATAGAATAAGGTAGATGAAGTGGTTGGTCAAATGTGATATTGTATGGGAGTAGGAGTGTGGGATTTTTAGGCTAAAAATTTGGGGTTAGTTAGTTAATTTAAAAAAAAAATAGATTCTTTTAGATAAAGTTTGTTATCAACAAACTTTATCCTAACTTTAGCTTCAAAGATTTATTTTTAATAATAAAAAAAAAATCATTTTTTTTTTAAATCTTACATAAAAGATTGTAACGTATATATATATACACACACACACATACCATCCTACTTTTAGACTTAAAGTAAACTATAAAAA